>JAFVLL020020435.1:12500-21027 GCA_021397915.2 Tor tambroides | reverse complement strand
GGATATGCAGTGTTTATGATGGGAAAGGCAGGATGACTTACCATCGCTTGTTCAATTTTGTTGTCTATGGCCACAACACTGGCACCCGATGAGCTGTGGGGGGAAAAGAGAGAGAGAGAATCGTTACTTCACTGCTTAAACACACCAGCAACACACAAGAAACTATGGCAACGTCAACAGAATATCATCACAAACACATGAAATATCGAAAACCGTTGTGTAAATGTACACACTACTATGGAAATCTCTAGAAAACGTCAAACTCTGCGTCTATTTATTCAGAAAGGTACGTTTTATATATTCAAAGCTGCCTTCAGCATCATCTTGGAGTGAACTGAGAGAGCAGGCAAGCTGCTTACAGCTTAGGCTTTTTACCACAAACCAGCGTTAAAAACGTTCAGCTGAAATATTAAATGACCCAAATTCGCCAAAAACAACACCGCGTCGCGTATTTTCGCGTTCAACGCTCGTATTTTGCACAGAACGCAGGCTCTCATGCATGAGCTTTAGCTTATTGACGGTTTATTACGAACACAAGTCTGACATTTTACCTATTGTCGAGCTTGACGGACGAAGTCTCAGTCCCCAACAACGACGAGAGGAAAGATATTGAGAAATTTCTAAGCTGACAAACACCAAGATCCATCGCCACGGAATAGCATGGAGAATTCATGCTATTGCGTCCATAAGAAATCGCGCAGGGAAGCGAACGCGTGTCCTTCCTACAGACTCTGGAGCATTACATCCTTTGTGTGCGTTTGCAGGAATATTGTGCCTTGACTCCCCAGCAGAAAAGCTCGCTTTATCAGGAGACCGTACATCCAGTACCTCAGCACAAAGAAACTCCAAGGTCAGCTCATCTCTGCGCTGGTGTATATCTGCAGCCTGGGCTATTTGCATAATTTATTTCACACCAGCGCTGCTCGGCGCGCTATTGGCGGAGAGCGAGAGGCATTTGACTAATCTATGCAGCCACGCCCCCATTTGACGCTCTTCCGACTCGCTCTGGATAATTTATTCCAACTCGACTTGCCTTATAAGACAATCCGGTTGGAGCGAGTTGATGTTATTTCCATCAAAAGTCTCAAGGCACCAACAGCTTTTAACAGCCCATTTCTATTACTCAGCATCTATATTTTACCACAGAATCCAGGCAGGAATAATAACCGCTTCTTCATGTTATGTTATTGCATAACCTTGTGAATAAATAAAGAAATAAATACTACTTTCACCAAAAATGTTTTGCAGTCTGTTTTGTTTTATTATATACACGCGCAAAACATTATTTGAAGGGGAATGCCTTTAAGCACAGTGTTTACATGTCGCCGCTTATCGGCAAACAGCGGAACTGCAGTGGAGTGAATCCCTAAAAACAGGAGAGTTTTAACCATGCAAGGAGTCCCAACAGGACCATCAGCCATCCCAGAGACTCTCGATTATATATTAAAAAATAAATAAATAAATGAAAGATACATTTCAGTCTTGAAACTACATAACTTTAATTATTAACTTTATAAAACGTAATACATTTTAAAGGGAGAATAGTAATCTTTTGTATTACACGGAAAAAAAAAAAATCTAAATAATTCAGTATAATGCAGATTAAATTTATTGTTATCTTTGAATACTAACTAGAAATTTAACGGATTAATGCACCCCTTTTAGCAATACATTTTGAAATATACAAATGATCTGTACACTTGTTTTCTGTGTTCATGGCCCTCCAGGGGTATGTGGACCCGTGACTGAAAGCTCAGATCCTAAAGCAGAAAGCATCTCCAGCATGTTTAGATGAAACTCAGTCCCGTATGATTTAGGTGCAGCTAACTAATCTCATGTGAGCTTTAATTAACGTGTTTAACTACACATCAGCGTGCTTCATATTATTTGAGCATGCACATGTGTTTGGTTTGCAAGGCTCAGAGTACAGAAGAGAAATGATCAAACTAAGGACAATCTCTCAATCTATGATGACGAAACTATAGTATATCTCAAAATGAAATACGTGTTCTTTTTAAATTCTAACAAGCTTGACAAGCAAACTGTGTTCCATGCAGCTATATATATATATATATATACACAACTTCTAAAACATTACATAAAAATTTCACCCAATCTATTTTCTAAAAGCATGTTATAGATCTTATTGTGAAGAACTCATCCATGCATATTTGTTTCATTTGATATTTTTTGACCTCGTAATTCATAATCAAAATGATCTTCCAGTGAAACTTCAGACTTCTCTCTGGTGACTGTACACTTGCGTCCAGTAAAAATAGATCACTTATCCTAATTAAGTGCTGCAGCGGCACACCAAACGAAGCCCAAATCTAAGCAGCTCAGGATGCTGTTAGCTGTTCCAGGCTCTTTGACGAAGTGGATTTAAGCAATTACGGAGTCCAAATATACCTCTGCCGTCCATGACCTGACCTCACACTACCACCATTCAGAGCGCTCAAATCAACACAACCTGCTTATTTACGGCCGTCTTTGTGCACCGTTCGCCATCTCAGTCACAGCCACAATTAAAAGGCCATGGCACACAACTCCAGCTATCTACCTGAAGATGTGACGCAAATTTCAAGACCTGATTGGACCAGGAACAGGTTTTCTGGACAATGTGTACTTGCATAGTGAACATGAAGAACAAGTTCTAAATGATAAAGAAGCTTCTGTCCAGAAACCTAGTGCAAAGCTCCACAGAACAAATTATCCATCTATCATTTACACCAGAAGTTTGATTGTAGCTCAGGCCCTATTTATACTAGTGCGTTTTTGTTTTAAAACGGGGTGGCTGCCCACATTCGCTCTGCGTATCCTTGACGACCGTGTAAACAAAATCAGCATGCTCATTGTTGTACCCATAGATATGTATAGGTAGATTCGCTATTTTTTTAGATGGCGGACGTGTCTGCGTGCTTGGAGCGGTCGAATGGGGAATCTACCTATACATATCTATGGGTAAAACAACGAGCATGATGTTATTGTTTACACGGTCGTCAAGGATACGCAGAGCGAATGTGGGCAGCCACGCCATCGTTTTCAAAAGTCTCCGTTTTGCTTCGTTTACACTGAAACGCAACCCTGAAGTTCTCAAACTAAAACGGGGTCTGCAGCATTTTCAAAAGTCTCCGTTTTCGAGGGTCGAAAATGCCAGAGTTGTGTAAACGACAGTCGTAACCGTAGCAAAAGTTATGCGTTTTAAAACGAAAACGTACTAGTGTAAACGTAGCCTCAAACAGCAGAGCATGGCAGTACAAACATCATGGGTTCGATTCCCAGGGAATGCAGGAACTTGAAAGCAATACAAGTCGTTTTTAAATTAAATCATCTACCAAATGCATAAAGAAGTGTTTTTAGTTCCAAGTAGTATTTGGTGCTTTGACCTAAAAACACTTCTTTCTGTAACTCAAAATGTACTTTGATTTCCTCGATTTTTGTTCTCTACATGTAATGTACAAACACGATCTGAACATGATCTCCTCATTAAAATGAGCAGATTAATATGACACACAAATGATGCTGAGAGGAACAAAGACCTCCTGAGACTCTCCAAGAAATAGAGCCATACCTTTCATTCATGACATCAAATGCATTTACATGCATTTTCAATCTTTCCACATCTAAAATATCTTCCAAATAAAGCACATGAACAGAAAATGCTGTATGCGGATTTAAGTCCAGGCAGTGTAAAACACACTTTACCTTTTCAAATGCTGCTCTAACTCCCAGAACAATAGCTTCATGGCCATTTCGTCTCGGCCGTGAACTCGGAGGACTGTTTCTCTCATTGATGTGTCAATCAGCGGCCCTTCAAACACAGAACTTGCTCCTCTATTCCTCAAAAAGCTCAAACACACGAGCACATGCACAAAGAGGCATGGCCACTGTTTGGCTCCCTTTCTCTTCTCCAGCAGTAGCAAAAGCTAAACAATCACAAGGCCTGGTAAACGCTCAGTGGTCCTGTCCCCCGTACTGCCTTTGTGCATCTTACAGGGAGATTGGTGAACGATTGAGTGAAAACAAGAGTAGGGCAAGCTGTGATGTCACGTCATTGATGGGTCACGTGACTGTTACATAAACCAGCAGCGGAGATTAAAATATTCCCAATGATGGCTTCTCGCACGCACCCGTGCTCTCGGGGAGCCTGCCGTCCTCACAGCCCTCAACGGCTATCCTGTCCCTGTGTTTTTTTTCCTCTTTTCTTTTCCCGGCACAGAAGCGTGCATTTCTCCCCTGTGGAGAGAAGAGACGTGCCCCTGCACTTCAGCCGGGACTTATCTTGTCACTTCTCATCAGTATCGTAGCCTGATTCAGGTTTACAGCGTGTGAGGCTAGTGAAACGCGCACACGTCTCTGCAGCTTAGGCTGCTCGCGATAAAAAAAAAAAAAACAATACGGATCCCAACAATGGCAGGGATTTTACCTGTTCAAATAACACACAGTGAGAGCTCTGAATGGCACTGAGGCTCCTGTGCTTACGTGTCTTTCTACAAACTACAAACAGCTGATCAGAATGAATACTTGACTTGACTGAATGAAGCTCAGAGACATTAAATCAATCTTTCATAATATTTCAGAATCTAAAACTATCATACTGGAAAGATGACTTCCTTTTGTATTTAAAATCACTGCATTACACTGTCTACAACAGGCAAGGCAAGTTTATTTATAAAGCACATTTCAATAGGCCCGTGGCCGATTACATAATCAGCTGATCACAATAGTCGGCAATATAATTTCAGTTGCGTTAATTTTATATTTCAGCACTTATTTTTCACAGAACTAAAGAAATCTTAAATGATTTTTCAAAACTAAAAACATTATTTTACAAAACAAAAATACTATTTCAGCTTTTCTACTTAAAATGTTTAATTCCGTTACTTGCCGTTTCATTGCCATTTTTTCCAGAAATTTTGCTAGCAATTTGAGTGAAAATTGCAGTGCATTTGTCTCTGTTTCTAGTGTGTTATGAGTGCACTCCATATGACCTTCAAGTAGGCATGTTTTAAATACGGTTCATTTCAAGTCCACAGCGCAGCTTGCATTATGAAAATACATTATGCACATGATGCAGTGCGGGTTTCGCCTTAACATTTTTGCATTTTAACATTCTTAGCCATTACCAGATACCATATAAACATGACAGTGCTTTCCAAAAATTAAAATTTTCAAAAGAAAAAAAAAGGCAGAAATATATTTAAAAAGTCAGTGTTTAATAATTTATTATTATTTATTTAAATAATAAAATAAATATATAACCATTTTAATATTATAATATAATTAATAATAAACTAAATATTATTCAGAACAAGAATGAGTTCTACACAACAAACATTTAAATTTATTTTATTAAACTGATATTCAGGCACGTCTACCACGGTTAACGTATGTTTAAAGCCTTACAGGAAATCATACATCTTGTGTGTTTACATTCATTGTAAATAAACGGTGCATGTGTTAAAGCCGTATGTGTATTAAGTTTGCGCTGCAAGTGAAACGAGTGACCATTTACCGGCAGCAAGTTTCGTAATCATGACAGCCCATGGCCACTGGCCAGCCTCAATATTTACATGTAAAATAGGCGAGGATGATTTGAATAAGCGCTTGGAGAGTTTCGTAGAGAGTTGGGCTGAAATGGAGACTGTTTAAACAGCTGTGCAGGAGCTGCAGATGAGGACGGCTGCTTACAGAAGCCCTGCCGTCAGCAGCTCCCGAGACTCACGAGTCACAAAATTTATAGAATGGTTACGTGTTTCAAATAGTGCATTTAGACAGCCACTAGGCAACCGGCCACCCTCAGCATCTGTAACTTATCTGAGAGTCAGAGTGCAGATGCCATTCTCCACATAGTCTTCAACCTGAACCTTGTTTATGATTTTGCCAGATTTCAACACAATGCTTGGATTTGTCCACCAACTTAACACATATCAGGACTCTGAATGTGTACCCTGAATACTGCTATACAAGTTGGCATTATAAATTGACAAAAAACAATCATTATTATGCAAGAACACTGAAATTTGCACGACTGCAAACTCGTCGAGAGGCACATCTCATAAACCTGTGGTACAGCTGGAAGATCGGTGAGATCACATTGTGGGATTTTGACACGAACAAATGAAGGCCACGTTGCCACTCTGCGTGAGAGAAAGTGCCATTTTGCCAATTGGGCTGACAGCAGCAGGTTGCACAACAGAGCTTCATCCTGTATTCTCCAGCTCCAACTCTGACAGTGCAGCACACACAGAATAGACTGGACAACCTCAGCAAGTTTCACTCCATGAGCAAGAAAAGCAGCATGTGTGCATTTACTGCGCAGTATGACTTAATACGGTAGCGCTTTTCTAAGAGACAGCCGTGCATTTAAAAATTCCACCATTCACTCCTAATGAAATGATTTTTAGCAGCGATTATAGGCGTAATGTGCCTTTTAAAATGGAAAATGCAACAATAGTTGCTTCGGTTGGTCCCACAGGTTTGTGAGGCGCGGTTTTATTTTCCGTCGAGTGGCGCGTTCCTCCAGCGTTTCGGGAAGTGTGAACGGTCGACAACCTCCTCGTGCATTTACAGTTATGTAACTGTGCTAGTAGTTTGCACACAAAAGAAACAGGTATAAGTAATGTGGAGTGAAATCTGGAATTATCAGGATTAGCCCAAAAGCAAAACAGGCACAGAAAAGGCCCAGGATGATTCATTGAAGTCATTTCCACTACAAAAAGCACGAAGGCCTGCGGCTAGAATAGTAGAAGCCTTCTTCCCTCGCCGCAGTTATACGCACCAAATCTGCACCGGTCCGCCCTCTCCTTTTGTTTGGAAGCACTGTAGCCTTTATATAAAGTGACAGACGAGGCACTGTCGAGACGTTCGACTCTGGGAATTCACGCAGTCGTTTTATTTTGCATTGTGTGATACTTATAGCACCTTTGCACGCAATATATTGTAGCATTAATGGATTCGCCGCTGTATGAGAGCACTTTTCTCAAGAGAACACTTCAGAAGTAGTACACTGAAGACTGTCGGAGACAAACAGCCATTGATGGTGCGGTTAAGCTCCAGTTCGTTGGGGCTGATCGAGTGGAGACAATAGCTGGGATGTAGGCGAATTGAGGGGGATTTGAGAGGGGGGTTGTTTACATTGTACACGATGTTCTTGATGCAGACGGCCAGTCAAGCACGAGCATTACTTCCACTCGAGCCCCTAATGCGATTTGTGGACTTTTCGGTATGTTTGCAGACACTGTCAAGATGTGGCAATATTGTGTCTGACTGATACCATAAATGAAAACTTGGTATGTCAAAGCTGGCCTGTTCTTGTCACTACACTTTCACAATTTCCCACTCCAATTTCCCTCTCCAAAAAACCCCTAATAATTTATTGATAATTAGTTTTATTTAGTTTTATTGATGATGAAAATGATTTTTTATTGATAATTAACCATATAAAATAATATTTTGTGTTTATTATTAAAACACAATAGAATTGAATAGAACAAGTTCCTAAAGATGAAGAAGACAAAAGCTTGTGCTTTACCATAAAAATATAAACAACAAAAACTTGAAATATGTTTTGAGGCTTCTTGCAGTTTTTTGTTTCCAAACAAAACAGCTTATCAAAGCACCCAGCAGCCCTCCATCTTTTCATGGAGCGTTAAAGCTTCTGTGAATGTTTTTCTTTGCTTTAAACCACTTTTACAAATGAGACGTCTCACGGCATGCGGAGAAAGCATTGAGGCTGCTGTCTGATCTAGTTTAAACTGCAGTATGATCACTGGGATAATCAGAAGGTTCTCGCATCATTTCAATCCATCCCACTGTGATGTAGAAGCCTAAAAAGGAAGAGGTATCTCCTCATGATTGCACTTGGGAACACAACGTTCCTACTGCAACTCTATAGTATATAGTATAACAGGACTGCCCTCAGCTCATAAATATTTTGGTTAAAAACATGAATCATTCTAGATTCATGTGCTACTGTGTACCAAACCAAGAACAAACAAGTTGTTTTTTCAATTATCTCCAATAGTGTTAAGCTGATTAATATAAACTGCCATTTTATTTTTGGCAAAGCTGAATTTTCAGTATCATTACTCCAGTCTTCAGTGTCACATGATCCTTTAGACATCATTCTAATATGCCGATTTGCTGCTCAAGAAACGTGAATGTTGAAATCATGTGTGTTGCATAATATTTTTGTGGAAACGGTGATACTTTTATTTCAGAAATGAATAGAAAGTTAAGACGAACAGCATTTATTTGAAATACAAATCTATGTGACATTATTAATGACTTTACTGTCTTTTATGATCAGTCTAATGCATCCTTGCTGATTAAAAAAAAATCATGTGTTTTACTGGCTCTAAACATGGTTGCGTATATACTTTTATACATATACATTTATTTGTTAGGTTAGTAAAAAAACATGAGCAGGTCAAGCAAAAAATGTGACAGAAACCCAATCAGGCCAGCAGAAAGAATTGTTACTGTACCAATATATATTATGCACTCTAGGTACTAATATGTATCT
>JAFVLL020020435.1:0-7500 GCA_021397915.2 Tor tambroides | reverse complement strand
GAGGCTGTAATTGCTGCCAAAGGTGCTTCAACTAAGTACTGAGTAAAGGGTCTGAATACTTATGTAAATGTGATATTTCAGTTTTTTCTTTTTAATAAATTTACAGACATTATTAAAATTCTGTTTTCACTTTGTCATTATGAGGTACGGCATGTAGATTAATGAGAAAAAAAGTGAATTTAAACAATTGTAGTATCAGGCTGCGACATAAAAAAATTGAAAAAATTTAAGGGGGTCTGAATACTTTCCATACCCACTGTATACTGATTTGCTGTTCAAGAAATATTTCTTAGTATTATTAATGTTGAAAACAGTCGTGCTGCTTTATATTTTTGTGGAAACCATCATACTTTTTTCAGGATTATTTGGTAAAAAGAAATTCAAAACAACAGTATTAGTTTGAAACAGAAATCTTTTGTAACATTATAAATGTCTTTACTGTTGCGTTTCATCAATTTAATGTATCTTTGCGGAATAAAAGTATTCAATTCTTTAAAAATACATAAATCTTACTGACTCCAAACCTTTGAACGGTAATATATACCATGATGATTCATACAAATGATACTGAGAATTTCATAGTTTTTCCAGCAGCGTAGCCTTGAGTCCAACACTAGCACATTTAAGACTGTCAGTTCTTTATGACAGTTTTTCAGGAATCACACGAGTTTGCTGAACTGGCAGATTGGCTGTCATTCTTGGTATTTATGATGGAGAGAGCATGTCTGGTCTTTGAAAGATGCCCGTTTCATCACTCTGCGCGCCTACGATGACAAGCGAAGCTCAGTCGAGCGACTCGGGTAATGCTTAACATTACTACTGAGAATTCAGTGGACCTCTGACTCTAACAGTGCCAAGCAAACAGCGTTTGTTAATGAAGGCGACCTATGACCTGAACACAATGAACCATAATGCCGTTTCAGAGGAACGTTTTAAACCAATTGTTTGTGATGACTTCTTAACCTCACACTGTGTGGTTTACTGCTCAAGCCGGCCTATATTTAACCCGTTCGCTCTTCTCTTCCTGCCATGCTCTATGATCATCTCATTAAACGTTCACTCACAGAAACCAATATCCCAGATTACTAGTCTACGTCAGATGCAAATCCATGACGCCCACGTCTTGACTGTAATAAGACTTAATCTCTGGGCGCTGTCCTAGGCCTCAATCGCTGTTTGACTGCGTGGTGGTGTATAAAAGCTGGTGCATTCTCAACATTTTATTTTGACATCAAATTATGATGCAAAAGGTATCAAAAGTTGCATGTAGCAATAAATGGTTTGACAGCACAGAATTTGGGGCTGAGAGAAAGACACGCTACACTCTTAAAAATAAATGTTCTTGGTTGGCATCGATGGTTCCATAAAGAACCTTTCAATTAGGGGTGTGTGATATTGATAAATAATATCTTGACATTTTCTGGGCTTTTATCGACAATATTTTGCTAAGGGTGTTATTGTGCTGGTACCTTAAGGACTGCCATGGACAGCTGACTCCTGAAGTTTTTGATATTCTTCATATTCTGTGTGGTGGTCACTTCACATTAATAGAAATTAATCTTTTCCAATAAGTTTAAATTGATTTTACCTTTACCATTTTACCTTTTTTTTTCTAAAAGTGTCCATTATCTTGAGAGTCAAATTCTTACATTTAATCAGTGAATTGGAATAATAAGACATTTGGGCTGTTACCACGCAAATGAAATCAGTATCAACAAAATTCTTCTTTGCAGAGGAAGCACAGAAGCTGCATCTTAAGTGGCATTTAGATGTATTTACACACTGTTTAATGCAGGACATGAATGCATTTAACCTCCAATTACAAATGCATAAATAATGTTTTGATATATTAAAACGTTAAATACTAATATTTAAAATTAGGTAAATAAAAATATACTTTAAATGTTAAATTAAAACCGCCAGTAGGTGGCAGCAAGTCACTGTTAATAAGCGAGTCATTGCAACTGAACCGAATCATTTAAACGATTGATTCATTCAAGAACGATACACCGTCATGTTGCTCAGAGACGCAAAACAGCTTTGTGACTGTGTTTGGAATTATTTTTGATTGCGAAATACCGTAAAAACAGGAAATATGTTGTCTGAAATGTAAGTCTCTTAATTAACTTCTTGTTTATTGAACTGTTGTAAAAAAAATAAAATCTCAATAATACATTTGTGATTAATGATGGTATTTTTTGGGGGGGGGGGGGGGGACGCACTCTTCGTGTGAAATAGATTAACTATATGTAGTGGTATAAATATATACATTTTCTGCCCCCATGTCTTGAATTTGTGATCATCCTAAATGTCTTTTAATAGACTGAATCATGCAGTGAAAGAACGCACTCTAAATGCGCACTCGCATTAGTGTCACGTAATAGATGTGTGCACTCTGTAGGGGTGTTTTGAATGTTTTTTGCGAAATACTCGATAGTCAAATCGCACATCGTTAAAACAACAACAAATTATGATATTACCGCAGACGATATAATCGCACACACCTACTTTCCATTGATTAAAATGTTCTTTATAGTGGATTATCAGAATGTTCTTCACACTAAGAAAAAATGGTTCTTCTAAGAACATTTCACTGAAAGGTTCTTTGGGAAATGGCATCTCTATGAAAACGCCCTTTTGAAACCCTTATTTTTAAGACCGTGGCTGGAGAGAGAAAGAGATGGTGATATGGAGGGGGAGTGGCGGAGCCTAGCCGGTTATAACCGGTCCTCTTGACTCCGAGGAGCTCGCGGTCCCTATAGTACAGTTACAAAAAGACAGCTGGGTTTTCCTGTTCAAATACATCCCCCGGTTTTCTATTCCTCTTTGTCATTTGCACCCAGCTCTAGTGGCTTCAATTCAGGACTGCAAGGTCTCAAAGGCCCAACAAAGGTCATACAAAATGCAGTGCTTAGATGACAGCAATACTGAAGCTAAAAACAACAAACAAAGGAACAAAGACAATAAAGGGCCGGGCGGCTTGATAGTAGAAATGTCTTAACCGGTAGAGATTTTGCTACATTGTTTACAGATGGATATATTTGTGCGACTATTAGTGGGCAGGATCACTTTACGTAATTTACATGTGAGGGCGATGAAAAACGTGGAGTGAAAATACAGATTGTGATATGCCCAAAAAAAGACCAGGAAGAACTTAAGTGACATTATTGCAAAACTGAGTTTAGTTGTTGCCAAGTAATGTTGCAACTTGGCTTTAATGTGATAACGCGGTCACATTTATGAGTATTTCTATTTCACAAAGTGGCTCATCCAGTCAGATTCCAGAGTGGGGAATGTTTTGTAAAATTACTTATAACTGTTTTGTTTTTAAATCGAGTTTTACGTAATCTAAACCTGAAGGTGTTTTTGCACTGATGCGGTCATCATGAATAATCTCATGCTTTTGTTTTTAATCCATCCCTATATTAATAATAAGAAAATGAAGTACCTTAAATATGTAATGTATATCTAGGCCTATTGCTTTTCTATTATTCTGCAGTTATTCTCTTTCATTTTAATAAATCGTTACATTACCAGCAACAACATTTACACAATAACACATACCCTTGCAGTTATATAAAACCACTCTATACTGTGATGTAACATTTTATTCATGCCAACCCCTATATGAATGCATCCAACAACTATTACACTATTATAACTAGGGCTGGGTATCGAGTTCGATACTTTTTAGGCACCGACCGAATTGCCTCGATACCACCGAGTATCGAAAAACGTCTTGTCGTTCGGTACCAAATTTCGATACAACGTCAGTGAGGCAATAAGCCTGCAGCACTAGGTGTATTTGACTAGAAGCGACGCGGCGCTGATTGATCAGTGTTTGACATCCGCGAGAGCGATTCGAAAGCGTATAGAGCAGTCTGCTCTCTATATCGCGCGGTTGTGTTTATTACACACAGACTGAAGCGCGCGTGACGCTCGCGGTGATTTCAGCGTCTGCCGTCTAAATGAGGACATAAACACATGAACAACATCTCCAGTACTGCTCTGAGAGTCATTCCATGAGCATTACCATTTGATTTGAGTAAAACTAGCATCATATCATACACACACAGAACTGTAAAGGTATTCACAGCAACCCGTCAAAATAAAGGTTCGGTTTAACTTAGAAGACACTGCGGCAGAAGTATATTAATATTGTTCAGCAGTGTGTACATACTGCTACTACTAGGCTACTATTAAAATTATTAAAACTTTATATTTTTTTAAAGTAATGATCACACATTTCTTCCATGTTTTAATTTTAATAGTAAAATTTTGTTTGCCAAAATAAATAAATAAATAAAAGTTTGATTTTCAATAATTTCAAAGATAAATGAAATTAATGTTTTATGCATTCATTTGAAAACCAGATACAGAACACAGAATTTCTGAGGAAAAATAAAACATTTCATAAGGCTATTTTAAGAATAAACTTAGTTTTTATGCATTCAAATAATTAGACATACTACAACACAGAATTTAATAACAATAAACGTATGGTGAAAGAAAATAAAACACCCACTTATGAAAGTGGATAAAGATTTTCAATTTCTTGAAATCTTTAACAACCTAGAATAAATGAATAGAAATGAAGATTCTGTCTGAGCTATGCGTTTTAAAACGAACAAACACTAGTGTAAACTGAAAACTATTTGAGCTTTATTAAAATTATTTGCTTTGATTTATTGTGTTGGATATATTTTGTTCCTTTGTGCAGTGTCTCAGGAGATGAGTCTTTGAGTCTGTATCAATGTCAACAAGCTGAAAAAAATAAAACCAAAGTTTTTTTGAGATAGTGTAATCTTGTTAAAACTGATTTCATAAAATTGGTATCGAAAAAAGTATCGTTCAGGAACCGGTATCGAACTCAAGGTATCGGTATCGAAAATTTTTGAACGATACCCAGCCCTAATTATAACAAATGTGAAATCTCAAGGAAACAATTACATATGCCATTTGTAAATGTAGATTGAAATGGATAGTTTCTTTAATGTAGGCTTAGGGGCTACAAATATCCTGGAAATCCATTTCGCTTAAGGATTTATCCAGCAAACTCACTTTTTTCCCTATAACATGAAAAACAAGAAGAGCAGATTCATATGCAAAAAAAAAAAAAAACAAGCATGAAGTTTGCACAGCACTTCTGAGAAATGCAGTCTAGTGAGGTGTCTCTACTCAGAAGATGCTTTCCCTGAAGACAAAGCTGGAATTGCTATGACTTTGAGGAATAGATCCAGGCAGGTCTGCACTAGTAAAACAGATCTAGATAAGAAGGCTGTAAAAGGAGGGCAGTGTAAATTAGCTGACGTTATTTTGGTCAAAGGCGACACTGCAGAAGTAACCTTTCATTCGGTAACTCAACTCTCAAAAACATCTACAGTATCTCTCTGCATGAGCGAAAGTTGACGCACAGGATCTAAAGCAGCACTGTTAAAATGACCTTAGAGCTACGCTGGGGCAGGTAAACGTCATTCTGTCAGTGAGTATGTGATAACGGAAGGGATATTTCATTTCAGTGGACTTTCCAAAAATGGCACGGTTTCTGACATACCCGACGAAACAAGAAGAATGCTGTCTTTGGTGATTAGAGACTTCATACAAAACATTACGAAAACAAATGTAGGCTTACTTAATGTTATTTCTATAACAATACAGGTTCTAGAAGAGAAACTTCTGAACCTGCCAGCTAACCGTAAACAGCACTCCTACATCTCACTGGCTCAGCACAGCGTGAAGTTCTGCCACATTGCAAGTCAAGACAATGAGGCGCACTGGAAAACAACCAAGCGTTTCCATACACAACATCAATCTGACATCAGCTGAGCTTTTTCCAAACGACTCATCAATCTGACATCAAGTCAAACAAAAGTGAGAAGAGAAACAACAAAAAGTAGTTTTCAGTTAAGCCTCAGTCTCACCTGATATATATATCAATCAGACTCAATAGGCCCACTAAGACCCATGACTGCTGTAAGCTTGCCCATTCAAATTGCTTTACAAAAGTTGCATGACTGCTGTTGTGTGAATTACCCATGCTTTCATATGCAGCTGTCTGCTGAACATTTCTCCATAAATGAGGGATTCAGTCAAACTCATATAGAAGTATACAGGTTACCTACAAAGACTCTGTATAGTCCGATTCATTTAGACAGTGCAGCAAAGACATTTTTAATCACGTGGCCTCAAAGGCTTGTGCACGGCTAGAGTGTTAGGCACTACACTCTGGTTTGGATGGTCACATTTGCCCTCTAGTGTTCATTTGTAGCAACAGCCACATAATACCTATAATATTTTGACCTATATACCATTAGAATAGTTTATATATTTATATATATTATGTGTATTAAAAATGGTTTGGTATATATACACAATTTATATATGTATGAATATATTTATATATGAAGAGTTTATTTGCAAAAACAGATAACTTTCAAAAATCATGTTTTTTACTGTTATGTTTTTATTGTTTTGTGTTAGTTAGCTGTATTTTTTAGTTATTTTTTAACAATCAAAATAACCCAACTGCAGTTTAATTGAGATTAATTGGAATACACAATGAAAAAACAATTTTGGAAAATTGTTAAAAACGGAGTTATCTGTTTTTGCAAATGAACTCTTCATATGTTTATATACAATAGAACTCTCCATTCTATCTACTTGTTTTATTTTTATTAAAAAAAAAAAAACAACAACTTGGCCCTCTAACACTAGCTTTCTCCTTTCTATTCTATCTACTTGTCTTCTTTTTAATTACTATAAAAAATAATAACTTGACACTCTAACACTAGCTCTATCTACTTTGTTGTTTATTTATTAAAAAAATAAATAAATAAAAAAACTTGCTATGTGTACTGCCTTAGACTAACCGGGACTTGTCACAAAACTTACATGTTTATATATTTTGATTGTTTCTATTACCTTAATTTTAGTTGCTCTGGATAAAAAGTGTCTGCTAAATGATTAAATGTAAATGTAAATATATACAGTGGCATGTGAAAGTTTGGGAACCCCTTGCAGAATCTGTGAAAATGTGAATAATTTTAACAAAATAAGAGAGATCATACAAAATGCATGTTATTTTTTTTAGTACTGTCCTAAGTAAGATATTTTACATAAAAAATGTTTACATAGTCCACAAGACAAAAAAAAATGAGCTGAAATTATTAAAATAACCCCCTTCAAAAGTTTGGGAACCCTTGGTTCTTAATACTGTGCGCGGTTACCTGGATGATCTACGGCTGCTTTTTGTGTTTTGTTTTGTGATGGTTGTTCATGAGTCCCTTGTTTGTTCTGAACAGTTAAACTGAGCACTGTTCCTCAGAAAAATCCTCCATGTCCTGCGGAATCTTTAGTTTTCCAGCATCTTCTGCATATTTGAACCCTTTCCAGCAGTGACTCTATAATTTTGAGATCCATCTTTTCACACTGAGGACAATTGAGGGACTCAAACACAACTATTAAAAAAAGGTTCAAACATTCACTGATGCTCCAGAAGGA
>JAFVLL020020434.1:0-12329 GCA_021397915.2 Tor tambroides | reverse complement strand
GCAGACCAGTCAAGTTCTTCCACACTGACTCAATCAATCATTTTCTTTTTGAACCTTGCCTTATATACAGAGGCATTGTCATGTTAGAATAGAAACGGGTCCTGTCTAAACTGTTGCTATAATATTAGAAGCACACAATTTCCTAGAATATCATTATATGCTTTAACATTAAGATTTGTACTCATAGAAATTACTAAAGTAGTCAAACCTGTTCATTAGAAGGGGGCGAGCCAATACTTTTGGCAATATAGTGTAGATATGAAACACATAATCAGTTGGAGTTAATAAAGAAACCTGTCAATAAATTTCAATAATACATTTTGATTCCCAAAATTAAAATAATAAATCTTAGACACATAGCACATTTAAAATTATAATATTTTTTACGTTACAGTTTATAAACAATTCTAAATATTATAAAACAGACATTTACACATAATACATATTGATTAAAAGTCATTGTCTGGACAATATGCAAAACGAGAATCATCAGTGAGTGAAATGAGAATGAAATTAAACAAACATCCCATGCGTTACACTATATGCAATGATCCTAAAATATAAAATTTTATAGTAAGCTATTACATTTTTCTTTCCTCCTGGGTTTAGGATGAAATATGACCCGGAGGTGCTTTCATGAGATGAATCAGGCTATGTTATCTTAGGCTACCGTTCTTTTCTCTATTCTTTATTCGCTCAGGTCACGCTGATAACACCGCGCGCGGCAGCCAAAATCTATTATTAGTCCATCAGTAACAAATAAAAACGCACAGGCGGCCGTCTAACATGACTGTAGCTCGGGTCATATGAAGAACCACAAACAGACTTAAAATATCATTTTTACAACATTTAGTTTTCTTTACCGTTACACAGAAGGTAAACACATTCGCAGACTGCAGCTGTTTCAAGGTAAGCGCGCAATGATTCAAAAACGTCTGATATTTAGGCTACGTCAAAAATAACGGTGAGATGGAGCAGGTTAAACTGTAATCAAGGGAGTACTGCATATATAAGAGCTTTCGTGTGTCAGTCAGAGTCAACATGCCCGTGTCGCCAGCGATTGTGTTTCAGCGGGGTCACCTCTGATATAATGACCATGATAAAGACTCAGTGTTCATAGAACAATGCGAATGAATGCAACTTTTTAAAATTACTGCCAATAGATGTTACTTATTAACTTTGTGAAAGATAAAGTATTTTGGACCACGTGCTTAAAATTTGGTGCGTTACTGTAACTATTATAAAGCTACTTTTGAATAGTAGTGTATATTGTAACAAAAATTCTATTTTGAATAAACACTGTTCTTTTTAACATTTTATTCATCAAAGAATCCTGAAAAAAAATATCACAGGTCCCAAAAAAAATATTAAGCAGCACAACTGTTTCCAACATTGATTATAAGTCAGCTTATTAGAGTGATTTCTGAAGGATGGTGACACTGAAGACTGGAGTAATGATGCTGAAAATTCAGCTTTTCTTCTCAGGAATAAATTACATTTTTAAAGTATATTAAAATAGAAAACTGTTATTTGAAATTGCAAAACATTTTTTTTTTTCTGTATTTTTGATCCAGTAAATACAGCCTTGACGAGCACAAGAAACTTCTTTAAAAAACATAAAAAAAACTTACTCATCCCAAATTTTTAATGGCACTGTATACACACACACATACACACACAATTAGATTTCAGAATGTTAAAATGTATTTTAGAATCTAATTGTGTCAGAAATCAATGATCAATAAGCAATGACAGTATTAATTTGATCATATGTTTGAGAGCATTGGCAAAGACTGGCAAAGAGCGATTGGCAAAGAGCCAGGCAAAGACTGTACCATCTGTGACAGCTGAGGAAATTCAGGGTCTCACCAGCAATCCTGAAAACTTTCTATTCAGGGACCATAGAAAGTGTACTGACTCAGTGCATCTCAGTGTGGTATGGAAACAGCTCCAATCAGGACTGTAAAGCCTTGCAGAGAGTTGTGCGCTTAGCTGAGCGTATCTCAGGGTCTGCTCTCCCCTCCCTGCAGGACATCTACCTCAAACGCTGCAAGAACAGAGCTGTAAAAATCATCAAAGACTCAAATCACCCTGGTAACCGTCTCTTCACTTTGCTACCATCTGGTAAGCGCTTCCGTAGCCTGATGGCAAAAACTGAGAGACTTAGGAGGAGCTTCTTCCCCCAGGCCATCAGGCTCCTAAACTCAAACTCGGTCTCATAATCACCAACATGACTCATTTAATAACCACTAATAATCAGTAAGCTATTAATATTTTTTCTACCATTCGTATTGCTGCTAGGGAAATACCCCGTACAACCTGTTTGCACATCCTTCTTGCACATCCTTCTTATATTATATTTATTAAGTCTACAGTATACTGTCCTGCACACTTATTTTTTGCACATTTTATTTTAGATTTTATTTCTTATTTCTACTTCATTTTTTTATTTTTATTTTATTTTCATATTTATGTATATTCTGGTGTTGTATTGTAATAATTGCACTGTCCATGGAGCGGACCTGACTAACATTTCACTGCTGTTTATACTCTGTATAATTGTGTGTGTGACAAATAAAATCTTGAATCTTGAATCGAGAGCATTGTCTTGAAAACATGCACTTTCTCCCATATTATTTTTTTTTTTTTATTTATCTCTTGTAAAGCAAGATTTTTGAAAATTTGTTTTGATGATCTGATGCAACTTCTTCCTGATAACAAAGCCAACAGTAGCACTTCTTTGCGTAGAAATGCTTAACTGAATGATTTGACACTTTTAATAGTTTCCAATGTCTCAGTACAAAACCAGAGGGAAACTAGAGAAAAAGGCGGCAGATACAGCCATTCACCTCCAATCATCTTCTGTGAAAAGCAGACATGCAAGTGAACAAAGAAGAGAAAAGGAAGCTGGAAGTCACATCACATCCTCAAGTATAAAAAGAAATGTTAGAGAAAAAAAGTCAATCATCCCTCTAACCTCTCCCACCTCAACCCATTCCCTGCCCATTTTCAAAAAACCTTCTCCTATAGAAGCTCTCTTTGACCCGGAGCTCCGCCCCTTTGTGCTTTCCACACACTGCGACGCTCTCTTCGCCTCACTGCGAGGACTCGAGGAGGAGGGGCTTCTGCTGGACTGCAGTTTAAAACTCCTAGGCAGCTCCCACAAGGCTCACCGATTGGTGCTCGCTGCTGTCAGTCAAAGGGCAGAGGCGTGGCTGTTCTCTGGAGAGGCGGGGCTTAAGGAAGTGGCACTGGATGGAGGAAGGATGACTCCTGCAGGACTGAAGGCTGTACTGGACTTCAGCTACAGTGGAGAAGTGACCAGAGGAGAAACAGATGAGCTGCTGGAAGCCTGTAGGTGTTTAGGAGCCGAAAGACTGGAGCGACTGTGTGGCAAAGATGCTGTGGTCAGCAGGAGTGAAGAGAGGGAAAGAAGCCTGAGGGTCATCCGAACACTGTGGGAGAGAAATGTTGGCTGTGATGTCATCCTGCAGACAGATAGTGGAGACCGTTTCCCTGGTAACTGTGAGATCTGAACTTCAAGCTAAATAGAAATAATATAAAACAATTTAGGAATTTAAAAGCAATAGGTAATATGCAAAATTACATATTAAAATGTATTATTTTTACATTTAATTTGACTTTTTTTTTTGTTTTAAGGACAGATACTCTAGGAAAAGTAAATAGTATTTTATAGACATGAATAAAACTTAGAATTCAGGTAAAGGAGGGCAATTAAGTTTGATTGCACTGTTCTCAACGGGTTCTCACTTTCAGAGCATAGCAATGGCTCTTGAATGATAAAATAGTTTTGGTTGAAGCAATAGGCCTATTTCATTTGTAACTTATGAGGTGTCTCAATAAATGTAAACGAACGTTATTGTTCTTTTGTTTGTTAATACAGTTAACATGGATGCAAAAATGCAACAGAAGACTTTATTTTAATTTTCTTAAAATAAATTGACATTCACTCATTGTATCATAGCTGACATGTATAATCTACTTTTTTAGAAAACAGAAATGAGTTTGTAGTTCAGCTTTTCAGTTTTATCTGCAGCATTTATAATTGTGCATGAAGTCATTTATGTCATGTCTACAGTTGACATCAAAAGTTTACAGATGCACCTTGCAGAATCATGCAAAATGTTAATTATTTTACCAAAATAAGAAGGATCATACAAAATGCATGTTATTTTTTATTTAGTACTGACCTGAATAAGATATTTCACATAAAAGATTTTTACATACACTTGATTTATAATACTGTGTTGTTACCTGAATGATCCACAGCTGATTTTGTTTGTTTGTTTGTTTTTTGTTTTTGTTTAGTTGAGTCCCTTGTTTGTCCTGAACAGTTAAACTGCTTGCTGAGGGCCCAGAATAAACACACCCAGAATAAAACCATATTTAATTTTCGTAAGTGTTGTTGGGGTCCCCTTGAAACATTTCCCTTACGAAAATTAACCATGGTTTTATCGTAGTAAAAATGTAACCATGGATTTTTGGCGTATTGACTACCATTTGTATAACCACAGTTTTACTACAAATATCATGGTTAAACTATGGTTAGTGTAGCAAAACCATGGTTAATTTGTGGTTACCATGGTTTAACTATAATAACCATATTTTTTTGTAGTAAAACCATGGTTAATTTTCGCAAGAGTTGCATTGTGGTCTGTGCAACACCTTTCTGTATTTGGCTGCATTGTGTGTATTTGTAGCATGTTTCTGTATTTGCTTGTGTTGTGTGTATTTGCAGCATGTGTGTTGTCAAACTGATGAAGACGTTTTCTTAATTTGCAGGTGTTTTTTCTATTTGCATGTTTTTTTTTATTTTATTTGTAGCGCGTTGAGCTCTGAGCTCTCTTGGCCACTGTACAAAAAAAATATTTAATAATCCTCAATATCAGCGAGACAAAATGGGTTATTAACTTCAGCTGACAAATATTGTACATTATATATATATATATATATATATATATATGCACCTGAAAGCTCACATAGAGCTATATTTACTAAAAATCAAATCAAAACCAGTTGACTCTTTTGTTTATATTATTTTGAATCAGCTGGTGATTTGGTAACTTCTGGCCATTTGTGACATCTCACTTCACACAGGTATCCTAGCAGAGGAACCACAGGTTTAGAGAATCACAAAGCCATAAACATGCTTGAAATTTGGAGGAGAACAAAGCACTTTTTGACCAATATAATGGACCTTTTTATTTAAAGGAAATAAATAGATTTAATAGATGTAAGGAAATTAAAAATGACACAAGATTAGAAAACTACAATTTTTTGTAAATCAACTCATTTGATCTATTTGCAAATAATATATATATAGTATACATGAGAAGTGTGAAATATATATCTGTGAAAAGTAAAGTCCATCTTCTTTGATTTTACTGGCTCATTCTGACAAGTGAGGAATACTACCCTAAAAAATACCTTTATTTAACAAGGAAAAGACTCACTGAGATTAAAATCTCTTTTCCAGGAGTGTCCTGGCCAAGATAGGCAGCCAAGTTTGCATATGCAAATGAACAACATACATTACAAAACCAACATATAACCGATTAAAAACAATTACACACCATCAAGTTGCTCTAATTATAAGACACCTTTTGGAGAAGATTCCAAGTGGTGGCATATTTAAAAGAGGTTTTACCAAGCTTGTTTCTGATAAGGGGCACACAAAGATTATAATTTGATTGAGAATTTCATGAATAATTTCCAAATGAAGGTCTTTGTATGAGACAACAGAGAAAAAATGGCTTTATATATATATATATATATATATATATATATATATATATCAACAGATGCCAATGCATTTTTCTCCGAATACTCAAAGGCGGCCATGCAACTGTTTTATATAATTCACAACGATGAGTTGAAAATTTACAATCAGTTATAAATCTCAGAGCACCATGGTACAAAGCATCCAAGGAGGAGAGAATGTAAGACGGGGCATGCTGATAAACTACAGCCCTGTAATTGAGAACCGGTAAAAATGCAACAGACACTAATTTTTCCCTCTCATTGAGTGAAAAACATGACTTGTTTCTAAAATAAAACCCTAACTTCTTTTTTTCTTTTTTTTTCTTAAGTCTGCATGAAATCAAAATTTACAGTATTTTTTTTTTTTTGTTAGTGCACAATGTTAGTCCTAAGGTGAACAATTAATCCATGGAAGTTAATCCTCTGAAAAAAATTGTTTGTCTTGGTAATCTTTAATCAAATCTGATCATTTGCTTGTGCTCCAGAATGGCACTCCTGCTCTGATGACGTCAGTTTGACGGCTTGGGCAAAATCTGCTTAACCATGCCTCTCCAACCGTTAGTTTGCTGCGAGTGAGAAATGGGAGGAGGGGATAAAAATAAAAACAAAACCCCGCCCTCTACTCAATATTCCATTTCAGTTGGAAATACATCACCATACTTAAAGTCAGCAGTAACTTCTGGTTCACGCAGACTTTAATATGTGAACCAAAATGTAGCTTGTTGTCAATAATAATACCCAGATACTGTACTCTGACAATAGAGTTTTCTCAAGAAGTTCTAGAATTTGAAAAGAACATGCATTTTGTAACTTTTAATCTTTCAACTAAACGATGTGTCATTCTAACAACAAACTAAGCAGTTCAAGCCATGGTCATTATATATTGAACCTGAAATGACTCTTTTCCTCCTCCTGCTATCACAGGTTGTGTCATCCTCTGGATGCTCCTCTCTGCGGTCACGCCACAGCTGTGTTGAACGGAGAGATATTTGTGTCTGGCGGTTGCGACTCATCTGTGCTGTTATCCGTGTCTGTGGCTCTGTGCATGGTTGCTCAAAACGATCACCCATGACAGCAGGAGCGGGACGGGCAGGTCATGTGATGCTGGTTTCAGGACACCGATTGGTCGTGGCTGGGGAGTTGCAACCACTGTGGGCGGGGTTTGTAGACCAGCTGCAGTGCGAGTCGTATGACCCCGTTCATGACTCCTGGATGTCTTTCCCTGTGCTGCCCCGACCGCACCTCTCACCAGCGGCGGCTGCTCTTGATGGACAGCTGTGTGTTTTGAGAGGGTCTTCGGCTGATTCAGCCTGTGATATGCCATGGGTGCATGGTTATGATCCACAGAGAAAGTGCTGCATGCGCTTTACAGCTGCCTGTCAGTCTGAAGAGCTGAAAGAGTCCAGACATGATGGTTGCAACTGAATTTTTATGAATATTTATTAGATTATACAAATGTTACTAAGACTTCCTAGGACGGTTCTGTCATTCCACCAATATTTGTCATGGTGGACAAATGTTAACTGACCAGATGACTGGTATACCCTTACCAACAACTGCCAATTGAATTAACCTCAAACAACAATTAATATTAATGAGGCATGTAGAATAGAGCTGCAGGAAAATGACATCATGTTAACACTGACTGTCTGAGCACACAGTAATACACTGCATTCTAATATCCCGACTCCCATACTATAAAGTAGGTGAAAAACAGTATATGAACTGAATAGTATGTCTGAATTTAACCTATTCATAAAACTGTCATGTTAGTGAACAGTACTGGATAACCCTACAATTTCCGGTGAGATTCAGAAATATGCATCCCACTGACACTTTAATATCCCATGAGGCCACGGGAAAGGATAATAACACAGGACAAATATAAGTCAGTTCTAGTCCTCCAAAACTGTCTTTTAGGAGCATCCAAAATGCAAACATCAGGGAAGAAAGATGCTGTTTAGAACCAAATGGTGTAGTTACGACTTCTGCCAGCCAGAATGTAAATGCGGCTGCATCAAAGCTTTAAACTCAGCTGTTGTGACATAGACTAGTGTAGGCTATATTTCATTATTTATAAATTCACCTTTTTATTATTTTAATGTATATATATTTAAATGAATGTCCTGCTCTTGCAGTGTAAAATGGCATGGCATAAGTGAATGGGAACAAGAGTTTTACAAAGCTTTTTTTTTTTTTTATCTAATTTGACATTGTGTGAGGTATAAGAGGTTAAAGAGATAAAAAGTTTAAAGTAGCACTTAAATATTTGTAATGCTAGTGAATGAAATTTACTGTTATAATGTTGGCTGCAAGTTGGCCTCATATGAAGAGGAAAAGCAGCATTACCTGGGAACATAATGTAGACATTCTCTGGGCCTACTGATTTCCATAAGTAAAGAGTTGAGTGTGTTGTTGCTGCTGCCTTTATTTGCATGTCTGTTGTTACCCATGACATATGTGCATAGCGATCATGATCATGAACTCTGTGCTAATTGTGACACAGAATACCTTCAAATTTTGTCAAAATATTGTTTAGTTGGCATGCAGAAACATGCTGTGGGTCACTGACAATATTGAGGTGAAAAACATGGAAAACAAACAATAAGAGAAGAAAATGCAAATGTTAAGGTGTATTCTTCCTGTGAAGCCACTGACTTCATTATGGAATGTCCAAACCGTCTACACTTACCACATTCAAATGAACACACTTCCAGCGAATTGCAGCCACAGTGACCATCAGTGAGAAGAGATGTGGACATACAAATGAAAGAGGAAGAAAAATGAAAAAGGCTTTTGTTTAGAGTAAACACATGATGTGATTCTGAATAAGAGCAGATATAATAGTCACATAGTTTAAAGCTGCAGACACAAACATCAGACTCAGGACATAAACACACAAACTCTAAAGTAAGTTCATTCCATATCCACGTGTTCATTCTAGAATTAGACTTTTGAGATAATTAATATTGCCTTGATGATTATGTACAGTAAATCTGTGTTCATGTTAATGGATTTTTAACAATTGCTGAAATCATGTTTTACTTCAAAATTAATTTGTGAATATTTTAAGTCTGAGTTTATCTATATTTTTCTGCTTCAGAAATGGACCAAATTCTACATTTCATTCTTCTTCTCACTGGTGAGTGTGTTTGTCATTTTATTTATACAGTATCATTTGATTTGTAGTTTCATCCTGTTCTGAAAAGCATTAAAGCAAAGCTTCTCTTTCTCAGCTCTCTGCTCCGTATCTGAATGTGTTCAGCGTCAGTATCACTTTATAAATGAGGAGAAGACCTGGACTGAAGCTCAGAGATACTGCAGAGAGAAATACACAGATCTGGCCACCGTTGACAACATGAACGACATGAACGAGCTGAACAAGAGTGTGAATTATGGAGGCGTTCAATATGTCTGGATTGGGCTGCAGAAGACGGGTCGTGATGAATGGCAGTGGTCTTCAGGTGAACCTGCGCTCAATCTGAACTGGGCTACAGGACAACCAGATGGTAGAGATGAATGTGCTTTTATAAAAGATGCAAACTGGGAAGATTGGCCATGTGATAAAAACCTGACTTTCATCTGTAATTCATCTAAAAATGGTAAGTGTAACTACCTAAATGACAACAAACATTGATTTATAAAAAGATGAACCATATCTAGTTTTCTTTTTTATTTACGTACTATTTATAAACATTTTCATGAGACCGGGCTCAGATAGCCTATTTGCAGTTTAGAGAGCTTCATTGATTAAAACGGAACATTGTGAGATTGTGATAAATTGAAGTGAGTGACAGCTTCTTAGTGATTATATGGAAGTGCTATTTGCTCACTTTCTAGGCAATAATCAATACAGAATTTTAAAGTTTTGTTTTACGTGCTGCTAACAGGACCAACGCCCACATACCCTGTACATGCAAAGTTTCAGAAGTGAGTTTCAGAAGTGACATATATCTCATATAAATGCGGGGTTCACTTTCAAAATAGCTTGTTTCCAATCAGGTTTACTTGCTTAGCACAGCGGTTCCCAGTTCCAGTCCTCGCGCCCCCCGCACATTTCATATGTAGGGCCTATCTCTTATCACATGCAACATTTGTTCTATTCGACTGTAAGTGCCCTGCAAAGTGGACATCACCACATATTCCGCCATGATTCCAGTTTGAAGCGAGCTTATATGTTCCATACTAAGGGCATAAAAGTGTGCAAGACGTAACTTTAAATAGCATTTATTTACAGAGGTATATTATGTTACACTTTACACTTCTCTACTTAAGTTTCGTATGTGTGTGTAATTGTGAACCGCTGGCTTAGTCTATATCCACGACCTTGATGGCAGGCAAGTATTTCAATTTAGTTGAAAAATCACTCCTCTTCATAACATAAGGATCACGTCTAGCATATGTTGTGATTTTCTGATTTTCTCTTGTAATAATGTCTAAACCAGTACAGTACAGACTTTCCTCCATCTCAACCATTCAGCTTTTCCCATCTTGCCCTCCATCTGAATTTCGCGCATCATTAGAGTCATGTTTTTGCAAGCTACGTGTAGTGTATTCTGCAGCTATCAGGGAGCAGTTTGGCAGCTCAACTTTAAATTGTCCATTTTTGTACTTATGAGTTATTTTTTCAAACTTTTAAAGAGTCTCTTCTTCGTCTGCTTCTGCTTCATGGTGATACCAAGAGACTCTAAAAAGACTTGCTCTGTCGGTCTGTTTAGCGGGCTGTATCTTTACTGAATGTGAAGCGAAATAGGAAACCACGCTGCCCTTGTGGTCATCAGTGGAAGAAGTGTGTCCTTCTTTTCTCACATACAGCACTGTCTTGTCTGCCTCCACATACATTGCATTACATTTAGTTTTTAACAGAATCTTGCAATATGCTTCGGTCCAAGGCACGTGAAGCATCATCGTTTTGCCCTTTTGTATAGCAATATCAGTTTCTGCACATAGTTCTGTTCTGTGTGCTGCACTGTCACAGAAAATGAATTTCTGTACTGGCGGTTTGCAGTACTGTAGCTGATGTCATGTGGTGCTTTCTGTGCTTCATTTTAAATGATGTGTCTTGTCTTTTAAAGGGTTTCTGATAGCTTTGGCTGTCCTTTCTCTGCTAAGAATCTCTTTCTGTACAAATTCCATTGGACACTGGTCCTTCTCTGATGGCTGTAGAGTAATGTTGTCTGGAATCATCTGTAGCAGAACAGGGCACAACAAGCTGCCATATGCCTCTGATATGACACCCAGTGATTCGAAGTAATGAATATGTACTTCACATTCATATAAATCTGTTTCAGAGCAGCGATGTCATTTGATTTCTATACTGGGCAGAGATTTAAAAGCTTGGTCATATGTGCATTAATAAGCATTTCTTTTCTTCCGAACTGGTTCTGCAGCAGATCGATCACATGGTTGTAATTACTGTCTGTTAACATCAGTCCTGCTATTGCCTTTGAAGCAGTGCCATGTCTTTAATTAAACTTCTCTGTTTCACGTAGCACATCATTTTTGTAAATAGTAATGGAGTAATGATGCTGGAAATTCAGCTTTGATCACAGGAATAAATTATATTTTAAAGTATATTAAAATAGAAAATAAATGTTTTAAACTGTAATAATATTTCGCAATATTACAGTTTTTCTGCATTTATGATCAGATAAATGCAGACTTGATGAGCATAAGACATAATGCTGCATAATTATCAAAAATGGTAATTTAATAAAGTCCTTTCACATCACCATTTCGACAGCCTACACTTCACATAATGGGCCTGTAGGTGGCACTTGGGCTTAAATAACTATGATAGTTTCATGAAATAATAACGGTGTATCATACATAAATATAAGTGAATTGAATACTGATTACCATTATTGCGACTTTTGGTGCTGCGATGTTTTGTGCAGTGTTTTTGCAGTCATTTAGCATCCATTTTCTCAGCGATGTAATTTGATTTATAAAATGAGACAAACCGCAGATCCAGATCGCTCCACAAATAAGCTAAGCTGTCCCGTGTAATTTTCAACCGATTTATGACTAAGAACGGAAAATGACTGCTCCACATTATTGTCCAAGGAAATTTGAACTTGTGCCAGATCATGATTGGTTGGTGTATAGCCTATATATAGGACATGACAAACGGGCATTGATGAATTATTTAATATTCTAAAATATATAATATGAATTTTTCATTAAATCGACACACTAGCTTTGATTACTGAAGAAAAAAAAGTTTAAAATATTTTTTTGCTTTATTTTTCCTTCCGTGGATCTATTCACTGAAAGAACCATATATGGCTTGAGAGCCTAGTTTCTGAACAGACTGTGGAATATCAGTCAGTCAAGCAAAAGGCACGCAACCCATAGCTACGCCTCAGATTGACAGATATGTAAAAATAAACAGGAACTTTCCGACTTTTGAGCGATTAGTTACTGTTTTGTACACATTGTCATGTTAATTATCATTTAAATGCATTTTGTTTTACTGACCACAATATCACTGGCATTTGTCCAAGAGGGGCACTTTTGAATAATTTTGAAAAAAGGCAAGGGCTTGA
>JAFVLL020020433.1:0-36980 GCA_021397915.2 Tor tambroides | reverse complement strand
CACTTGTTTGATTGTTTTTTTTTTTTTTTTTCCCCAAAAGAATGAATAAATATTTTATGATTTTTTTTTTTTTTTTTTCAGTTCTCAATTTCATTTTTCAGTTGTATGTGTCACGGGTTGCCAAGGCGAGGAGTTCAAAGGAGTATGAAGGAGACGGCTATCCAAAATAAACAGAGTCTCTAATAATTCCACAAGGAAACTCAGGAGAATACAACCACTTCAAATGATGTTAGACAGGACAAAGAAACAGGGGAAAGGCAGGGCTATAAATACTGAACCAAATGAGATAATTAACAAGACACAGGTGGAACTGAATAAACTAAATGGGAACAGGAAGTCCAAATAAGGGCAACTAAGGGAAACTAAACAGAACAGACACGTGACAGATCGCCCCCCTCCCGGAAGGCACGTCCCGCGCCATAACAGTACCATCGGGGGGGTTGGGCGGGGCGGATCAGGAAGCCATGGTGGAGCAGGGGACTCAGGAGGCCATGGCGGATCAGGGGACTCAGGAGGCCATGGCAGATCCGCCTCCGTGGCCTTGGCCCTTGGCCCGGCCACTATGGCCATGGATATATGCCACCCCCCCCCAAAAAATTTTCTTGGGGTGGATTAGGAATTCTGGGAGGCGCTCTGGAGGAGTGGGCGCTGGAGGGCACTCTGGAGGAGCGGGCACTGGAGGAGCTGAGCTGGCTGGGACCAGCGGAGATTCAGGACACGAAGGAGGGCTGGACGGAACCAGCGGAGACGAAGGAGGGCTGGACGGGACCAGCGGAGATGAAAGAGATGAAGGAGAGCTCCTTTGAGCAGACTCTGGGGTGAGGATCGGCACTGAGAACTCTGGTGGTAATGCCATATCCAGGAGCTCCGAGTTGCATGCAGGAGCCGATACTGGAGCGAGCTCTGGGGCTGGAATGAGGGCTGAGAGCAGTCTTTTTCTCCTCTTGTTCCTCTTCTGGCTTGAGGTGAGGGACACTGCTGCTGTCAGCATAGGGCTTGACAGCGGCGCAGCCGGCGGGCTTGACTGACAAATGGCCGGTAAACTTGACTTTGGAGGAATGGCCGGTGGACTTGACTTCGGAACGGCCGGCAAACTTGCCTGAGGAATGGCCGGAGGGTTTGAGTGCGGAGAGGCCAGCAAACTTGACTTCGGAGCGGCCGGCGGGTTTGACTGACGAGCGTCCGGCGGACAGGGGCTGAGGATGACGGTGGAGCTCAGGAACACATGGGGATGCTTCGGTTTAGGCAGGTGGTCGAAGCCGTTGGTAAGCTATGTGGGGGATCCTGGCGTGAGGTGAGATGGGGAGACACGGCTCGTTCCAGAGGGGGCTGGACGAGGAAATTTAGAAATTTCCTTGACTTCTTCAACTTTGAAGTCGGAACCGTTTAAATACAGGATGAGATGAATCAGCTCGATCAGGAGAAATTCACACATAGGGAGATCGCGGGGGATAGTATTCTTGTCCAGCCCCAGCTGGAAACACGCACCAAATGATGAGTCGTGCCAGGTCATCTAGTTGGAAAGCGCAAGGAATTCCTCCACATATCTCTCCAACCGGCGACCACTCTGCCTCAGCGCACACTGCTCTTCCTCAGCCGATTTCATCTTCGTTTGTTTGCGGTCCTGTCTTCTGTCACGGGTTGCCAAGGCGAGGAGTTCAAAGGAGTGTGAAGGAGATGGACATCCAAAATAAATAGAGTCTTTAATAATTCCACAAGGAAACTCAGGAGAATAAAACCACTTCAAACGACGTTAAACAGGACAAAAAAACAGGGGAAAGGCAGGGCTATAAATACTGAACAAAATGAGATAATTAACATGACACAGGTGGAACAGAATAAACTAAATGGGAACAGGAACAGGAAGTCCAAATAAGGGCAACTAAGGGAAACTAAACAGAACAGACACGTGACAGTATGCATTTGAAAACTTTTTTCACCTTTTTTCAAATGAATGAATAAGTCAATCAATCAATCAATCAATCAATCAATCAACAAACAAACAAATAAATAAATAAATAAATAAATACTTTTTTCTCTCAACGGTTATCTTCACCAAAAGAAAGAAGTGACAAAAACTTCAAAACACATGTCAAAACAGCCATCACATCAAGCATCACTTTTTTTATGGTCAGACAAAGGGTGATAATGATGAGGGCCGATAACACCTTGTCAGATGTGTTTTGGCTGGCATGCTGTTAATGCGAGCTCTTGCTTAATTAATCGTTAATCAAGTCACACCGTCTACCCTTAATTCAGCAGCGTGTGTGCTTCCTGTCGACAATGAATCACCTCCCTTCTGTGATTGGTCGCACAGCGGGAGCTTTAATAAACAACAATTAGATTAAGCTTTTTTTTGCCTCAAAAGGCCTTCAAAATTGATTTGCTGCCACCCAAGTATGAGTGCTTTTATATTCAAGTGTACACAGAGCTGTCTCCAAGGGCATCCATGTGCTGCGTATCATCACGATCTATCACATACTTGGCCCTTGAGATGTCCACCAGCCAGGTGCAACGATCCAGTACACAGTCTTCAATGCATGTATAACACACACACACACACACACACACACACACACACACACACACGGTATACGTACTCAAGTTGGTGCATGTCAGATTCTAAAATACACTTGCTATGCCAGGTATACATATATACATACATATAAACACCTGGCTCACTCAGTGGCATGCTGTCACCCTTGTCTTCCCCCTTTAGCAAATACAACCCTGTGGTGTCCTTGACTCAACATGGAAGTTTCAATGACAGTTTTTCTCCCAAACATATCAGTCAACTCCCACTGTGACCAACAACCTAGTCAGCTACCCAAGTCAGTTCACAGCTTGCCACTTGCATTTTGAAGACATTACACATACATACTCAACCATTCACTGGCTTACAGTAAACTGAACAAAAAAACATTTTCTAAATAAATAAATACATACATACATATATACATACATAGTTTTAAACCTTAGACATATAAACAAAAACAAGTTATTAACTTCTTTAACTAAAAATCTAAAACTAAAACCAAAAAAGTAAAATTATTATTATTATTATTATTATTATTGAAATATATATATAAAAAAAAACATCTAGAAATAAAATATGCATTACTTGACATAAACATATTAATAAATAAAATAAATACAATCTTCTTCTGCTTATATGTTTACATATACTTACACCTATTTTACTTCAGTTTGTGCCAATGCAGCATTTATCCTTTCATTTAGTTTTAGTTTTAATTTACTTAATGTTCTATAACTAAAACTGAAATAAAATATTAATTTCATAAAATAATATTATATATATATATATATATATATATATATATATATATATATATATATATATATATATATATATATATATATACATACATAAAGACAAAACACAAAATTGCTAAAACTTAAATTAAAAACACAAAAAATAAAAACTATTTCAAAAAATTTATAAAAACTATAATAGTGTCTCAGTTGTGCTAAACTAACACCGGTCTACAATACGGAAAAAGTGATTTTCAATGTCAAGACATGTTCCCAATCCCTCATATTGTGACAACTTTTCACAAGTCAGTCACTTCCCAGAGGATGCCCTATGTTTTTTATGTTTAATAAACTGTAAAACTCTAAAACAGGTTGTCTTCTTGTTGACTTTAAACTTCATGTTGTCAAATCAGGGAAGATAAGGTAAACTTGCATCTCATATTTTTGAAGGACATTCTTATGTAAGGCCTCAATCTGTTGTGATGAATCACATCTCGCATGGCTTGCCTTCAAATGTCAGTTTAAACTCTGTTGACAATCACACAGTCGACGGAAGCACTGAGCACAAACTGAGCAAAGGTCGACTGTGCAAATACAGCTATTAAAGGAACAGGTACCAACTATGTCTGCACACTTTCCTCAGGCAGACATTTAGTTCCCAAATATATACAGTATTGTTAGCCATTTTTTACAGACTACCCTGCACAGCCAAAGTGCATATCATAAATACGGGTCAGCGAGGTTTATGTTTTGGCTTATAAAGATTAATCACAAAATGCAATTTAACAAGATTCTCTGCATGAATGCATTTTATTTTTTGTTTTATGGTGAGGCCTGGAGTTTCACAGCACGAGAGCAAAGCAGATATATGATCTTAATAAAACAGCTATCCCTTTTGCCAGTTAATTAGTCATGAGCTTTTGACTGCAGCGCTTTATTGATGTTTGATACCATTTGACTTTCTCACGCTGCTGCTGGACCTGAAATATATTATGTTTACTGTCACTGAAACCAGATCTGCAAGTTCTCGCAGGATTCGTTAGATAAATCGGTGCGTTTGTTTGCTAAGTGCGAGGGCCAACAGCGGTAATTAGTGGCAAAGACGATCAGGTCAAAAGATCCTCTGTGTTCTTGTGGAATGATGGATTAGACGCTGTTTGTTGTTGCTTATGTTTCCAGCTCAGTGACTTATGATCACATATCCGCCATGATTTTCTCCAGAGAGCTTTTTCACTCTATCTGTGTTTAGAGATGTATGTTTTCAATGGTTTTTTTTTTTTTTTTTTCCCTCTGAAGTGACTCTTGAGGCAAACTGAGCCTTGACCTTTAATATATGAAGGTATAGGAATAAACACACCAACTGATGTGGTGCATTTCTTGTTTGTTGCGTATAAATCACTTGTTTTAATTACTTGCAATGAAAAAGATTAAAATAAATCATAAAATTTTTTGTTTATGGGTATTCTGATTAGCCTAGCTACCTATTGATTGATAATTATGCCACAATTTCCAATACAAGCCAATCCATATGAGCATACAGCATATATGAATGTTGCATTATTTATATCATTATTAGTAATTTTGATTTATGTAAGTTTCACACAAGGCTTCAATTTTACACATCATATACAAAAATAGAATATACATGATTTTTGAACATGCTTGACAATTATTATTATTATTATTATTATTATTACTACAGTTTAACTCATAGTATAGTTACATGTAAACATTCTGCCAATTACTGTTATAATAAATGATTACAATTTCAAATAACATTCTAATAATATAATATCTTTTATTAATTTTATTTCATATTAGAGTTACAAAAAAGAACACAAATTATTTTTTACATATTCTATCAATTATTATTTTAAATTAATAAAATTTCAATCATTTATGACAACATTATATTTAAAGTATATATCAATCATGCTTTTTAATATAGCACTTCATTTTGAAGAGACTAAAGAGTAAACAGGAAGTGATGGTGAAATGTTGATTTTTATAATATAAATAATGATTTTTTAACAGCTCGTGTGTGTGTGTGTGTACCTGGTATTCATCACGTTATGGGGACCAAATGTCCCCAAAAGTATAGTAATACCAGTAAATTTTGACTTGGAATTTTGGCGTTCCCCATTGGTGGTTATGGGGGGTGGGAGGGGTGTAGAAAATACACAGAACATACACAGAAGTCACAGAAATCACAAAAAAACAAGGGGGAGCCCCTTGATTAAAAAATATCTCAGAGAAGTAGGGTGGGGGTCGATGACGGATATAAATCGCATCAAGGAGAGCAGATCCCCCTCAGTAGAAATCACATTCCAGGGCCAGGGGCCCTTAGGGAAGAGCCTTATAGGCCTCGCTAAAAGAATTTAAAATACCATGTTCATGGTAACACAAGGTCCGATTTCAAAATAGTTTTCACAGGCTGATTCTTGAGTTCGTAAGCTTTCGAATGATATATAGTTTTCAACATTAGATCAGGTTAAGTATAGGATATAATTGCAATAACATGCAGTGGCAAGTACAGGTTTATGACTTGGTCCTTTTTTTATACCCAAAGAAGGCAACGTGCACTGGGAGATACAACTCATAAAATCCAAAATATAAAAGATATTTCAAAAATTCTTTTGGATATGTTTTACTAAAGTCCAGATGATATAAAAAATGACATGAAATGATTTTTTTTGCTTGTTTTCCACTCTTGCCTATTTAAGGGTTAATAAACACCTCAAAAAGATAGCACTCTTGTAATAAAATGAGATTCATAAGATTCATAAATCTTAGTAGTTTTCAAATATGAGTGGAGCAGAACCTGTATAAACACAGTAGTTTCTGGGCTGTTCTCCAGGGTACAAATTCATTGAAATGAAAAGGTTCCCTAACTAGACTGATGTGATTCAGTCTTAGTGCAAAACTAGAGGATCTAGCTAAGCATACCACTGTCTTTGTAAAATTTAGATCAGTGAACACATAGAAGATTGACCGTATGAGCATGAGCTATAAGACCCTAAAATCATAAGGAATTCAAGCGTAAAGCTCATGGAAGATATATCTTTCTTTTTCTGACAATTCAATATCAGGCCATCAGATTACACATTGAAATAAGTTTCTGTTAAGTGTCATCCAGCTGCCATTAAGCGTGATATTTTGAAGTTTCTATAAATATCCTCAGTGGGGGTGGAAACTTAGTGGTTTTTGTCTGAGTTTTCATGCACAAAACTTTGCATCTTAAAAAGTTTGTGCTCACCGAGAGTCAAATCTGTCAGCCAAAGTACATTTCACTATGTTAAGAGCCCTCTGAAAAATAAGGCACTGCTGAATCATCTACTATAATATAATGGTGTCAAATTACACGGCTACTTTTGAATGCACATCAGTGTAGAAAGATGCTTTTAGCTCAGACAGAACTAACTGCCAAAACTAACCAGCCAAATCTTGACTGCCTGAATATGACAAGAGGAAATAGTACAGTTCAGATCAGTAATACTGGCCTTTACATTTTTTCTCTCACTTTTTTAAAAAAAATTGTGAATGGCTCTCAGTCCATCTTATTTGGACATATGAACGATGTGCCCTTTCCCCATCTCACAGCCCTCTCTGTCTTAAAGATCCCAAACAGATGGGATACTCTGACAACAACACACTGATCGAGCAGCTGTGAGATGATGTACACAAGCAAATAATGAATAATCAGAAGCTGAGCTCCAAGTGCCTCACATTAATAGCAAGGTGTTCTAATTAGTTTCCCACAACTGCTCTGGTTCAACCTCTGAGCAACAGTTCTGATGAATGTGACTCCCAGAAGAACCACTGACAATGATCGGTATGTGAAAATAGTTGGAAATTGTGGAGCAGTTTGCTTTTACATCACAATGGCTCATTTGGCAGATGCTTTAATCTAACATGACTTGCACTGCATTCAAGGTAGCTAAAAGCTATAACATATGCATTCCAGAGGAATGTACCACCTGTACCATTGAATTTGAAATCCTTCTAGTAGCATACAGAATTGTCCTATATTGAAAGACGTGTCCTGTACTGATACAGGACCTGATTTGTCCAGTATTTCAATACACAGTGAAAATCAGACTTTGGGATCGTCTGCACATTCAGACAAAAATGTGGCAACAAAAGTGTGCATGAGGTCTTTCTGCCTATTACCTGATTGTCAGTTATGGTTTGGATAAAAAAAAACAAAAAAAAACAGCAACAACATTATTTGTTACTTTCCAATGTTTTCTTCAATAAACATTTGATTTGACCTTTTTGTTATTATAAAGACATGCCTGCTTTTATTGACATTCACAAGATAGGCAGATTTATTCAGTTTGAATAATACCAAGGATATTTTAGCTGTGTGGCGAACATTCACGCTACAAAAGTTAACATTCCAATTCCCTGCAGTCTCAGAAACCTCTCCTGTGCTTCTTCAGCACGCATTTGATTTCCAGTCATTTCAATCCCTCAGAATTTATCAGCCGAGCGTGCAGCACATAAAACTTTAGTGCGATAAAAGTTGAACGTGTCTATAGACGAATCGATACATGCACAGGAATCCTTCAAGTTATTGGCAGGCGACTGGGCGCTCTCTGATAATATGACTCACTAGCCCTCACTTAAACCCATTCAGGCCCCATTATGTGTGTCCATTTCTCATTACTGGCAGGCGGCAGGCTGGATGAACTTGCGCTGATCATTTTTATGAGCTGAATGGAGATTGTTCCCACTGAAGGAGGACTTTGGAAACAATCTAATGCATAATGATGAACATTCTTTTTCCTCTGGGGACTTTGTGGAGTTCATGTTCCCCAAACCCCTTACGGTGCATCAGATGTCTAATTATTGTTCTAAAGTGACACGCATGTTCACGGAAGTTGGTGACGGAATATATTACGGGATAAGAGAGAATCGTGCGGCCAGGTGTTGTGTACCTTGATGATGTCCTTGTCTTTGCGCCCATATGGAGACGAGGCATCCATATGCATGGAGTTTTATAGGCTGCCGTATCCACGCCACTACTTCTTAGTCTTGCCTGTCATCAGTTTCATTAGAAAGACGCTCTTCCAGACATGCGAAGGTAATGACAGAGAAAGATTTCAGACACGTACGACATGTTGTTCTACAAGGAGAACTCATTTATTTTCTGTGCATGTTTCTAGAGTCATTCCTGCTACTGTACGCAGTGCATTTTCACGTCCCTTAATCTTAATATTGATAAAATACTACATTTGCATTTTGTTTTAATCACAATATCATAATTAAGCGAACATAGGGGTGACTGTTAAATAGTTTCTTGCACCTACTTTGGGTTGAGTGGATGTTGTCATTTTTGTCATGTCCCCAAGGTGCACTGATTGCTACAATGAAAAACTTTCAATTTATTATGAAGGATGTTTCTTCTTTTTTCCCCTCCTTTCACTAATCAACATTTTCCAAGCTATTTTCTTTTATCTGTTTGATGGTGGTCATTTAATTGCCTTTTCCTGTCCCCAATGCACTTTACATCCTGTTAATAAAATCCCTTTAGCAAAAGAAAAGCCACTTCTTGAATGACATCATCATTCAGGAAGTGACATCATCTTGGAGGGAAAACAACAGCAGAAACGTGAGTAAGTGTTAGCAATGAATTTGATTTATTCTATGATGTGTTTTGGTGTTAGTTGTAACACCATTTTCTTTTTATTTATGAGAAAGCAGTTCTTTATTTATATTCTTATATTCTTTTTTGTGTCTTTGTGAAAACAAATAAGTTATAATCATTCAAAATTAAGTTCACATTCCTTTTCAGCATATTTTTCTGAAAGTCTAAACCATTTTTTCTTGTTTTTTTTTTTTTCTTTTTTTCTTTTAGAAAAAAATATTGAATGTTTCTACTTCAGGATATATAGATAGTTACATGATTGCAAAGTTACTGCACAACTAGAGTAACTGTAAAAAAAAAAAAAAAAAAAAAGATTCATTTCGGCTCTGTCGTCATAGCTTTGGTGCAATTATGCTGCATTAATCATTTTCAAAGCACTAGGTAAAGTAAATCAATAATCTGATTATTTCAGTTCTGATGCCCTAATGTTCTTCATTTCATATTGCATTCACCGAATCATATCACCCGGTGTGAAAAGAAATCATCTGCAATCTCAGGCTGAGCTTTGCAAGGTGATAATACCGGTTTTTATCACATATTGCTTGTTTGCTCGCACAATCACTATCAGCGGATTTCAGCAGCATCTGCATTCAGCTTGCCGATGCAAACTTTACAAGCTTTGTAATGAATTTCACATGGTGTGAAAGTACAATGTCAAAGTTCTTTCTGTGGGGCAACTCAGTGCTAACGTTGCATCATTTCCTTTGTAGAGTTGCGTCTTTGCCAAGAATTGAATTTCTGGCCTTGACCAATCTTGCAATATCTGTGTGACACCTGAGTGCCATAGTTGTACCAACTATGTGGGGCTCCAAACAAAGCTGGCAGATTTCAAACTAAATTTCGAGCTGTCTCACTTATCTGTTTGTTGAACCATATATTCACCAGCTGCTTTTATTAGAAATATCACTGTGTCCTTGCAAGAACCTCTGTTCCTTCTAAGGCTTCAATAACATATTGCATGTTATCTTGCATGTAGTGTTTCTAATGTCTCACCACCTAAATTCAGGACAGAAGTTTAAACAAAAATGTGCATTTGTATATTTTATGAATTGTCATAAAATTACACAAACACATTAGCAAATAAGAAGATGCTAAATAAAGTTTAAAAGTTTCCTTAATAATTCAAATGTACTTCCACTAGCTGTTACATCATTAATTTTTGTTTCTATTCTCGTCCTGTTATTTAAGAAAAAGTGTGTCTAAAAACTTTTTTTTTTTATTGAGATATAAAATGCATTTACACAATAATTGCAATGAAGAAAACATATCTTTCACATGAATACATATTTGAAATTGGTTGGCAAGCCTAATTAATAAAAAATGTAATTCTGTTATTATTGTGGGCAAGTTTATATGCAATTCAACTTAGATATATTTGGCATATGGTGCATTTTTATTGACTATAAACATGATGTCCTGGCCAATGCTAATGCATTTCACAATTTTATGAAATATAACAAAAATTACACAAACACATTAGAAAATTGGACATGCATAAGATGCTATGCATATATTATTTGCATTTGACACGCATTGATTTACATAATAATTTGAATGCACTGATTTACATTACAAAAAGTTTATAAAAAGTTTATAAAAAATAATTATGTTATAAATTAGAAAAAAAAAAAAAAAAAACAATCTGACAGTTGGGTAAGAAAAGTATTGTTCTTATTCCACTGGCAGACTTTTTTTTTTCTTTCAGCAAATTGATTAATTGTATCTTAATTTAAGAATATTTTGATATTTGATGCACATGATGCACATGCATATTATATTTCTGGTTGGCAATTGCGAGTTTCAATGCAGTTCAGCTTACACAAGTTTTGCATACGAGGCTTTTTCATTGAGCATAAACATGACATCCATGTCTTGCCAACCTACCTGTAAATGTTAGAAATAAAAGCAAGCTTGTTTTTCTTGTTAGGAAGCTTGCACAATTGATTTTGGCATTTCATGCATTTTCGCTGCTCAAAAAACAGGATCCCCCTACAGTAGAGGACAATTGGTGATCATAACCATTAGATATAGTAGCATAATTGTGTCATTTACTCATAGTTTGCAGAACATTAGACATTAGCCAAAAAACAGAATATCCCACCTAATATGGTGTGACTGGCAACCCAACTTTTAAACCCAAAGTCTTTAGCACTGACTGAAGCACATGAACTGCTTTAAATGATAATTACAGCACATCTTATGTATGCATAATGTTGCAGCATGTCACAAGATTTTCTACAGTGACCCAAAGCGGTCAAGTCCACCTCGACACAATGCTCACCCACCCCAGTGGGGCCAACTTCAGCATGCCTGCTATGACAGCCAAGGTCACAGAAACAAACCTGCTCTAACCCGATTGCTTTGCCCGGCCTGATGCGAAGACAGCGATATATGCTTGTCAAGCGGGATTACGGATGCTCACCCATGCAGAAAAGGCAGTTACTCCCAAGTGCACATCTCCAGCTTTGGCAGCGTGCTATCAGGCCAGACCATAAATGAATGTATATTACTTGTTGTCACCTTCTTGATTGTGTATGATAGCGTAAATCTAGACTATTTTTGGATGTTGTCATAAAGTAAACGTCGACAAAATTGTTTGAAACTTATAGTACACTTATCCGGCATGCATTACGAAACTTCCCAGAGCTAGCTGAGATAGTGGAGCGTTAGAGAGAGATGAAGTCGGAGGGTTTGTGCTGTTTAAATTGCTGTGGTTTGTGGAAAAGGTTAGAGCTCTTAACACACTACTCTCAAGACTATATACCGACGTCGGTGCGTGCAATGCATTTTCGGCACGCCGCTGACATTTTTAGAGCACAATTTCAAAGTTCAAAGGGATGAACCTCTTAGTTCTCAATATGTGCTTCTCTGTTGTTTCACAAACCCGCTGTATGCATGAGATTTTTGTGCATTTATTCCCAAATAAAACTGTGCTTACTGATTGAGAAGCAATTAGCCTTGAGACCTTACCAAACAACTCAAGAAACATGGCACCGATTAAAGCTTTTCTACAGCACCTGAATTGCAGGACTTTTTAAGAGATGGTCAACACTGCGAGTTCATCCATTGTTATCTTGTAGCACTATATTGATTTGTAGCTGGTGGGCTCTATTACAGATAAAGGACAGGGGCGGGTTGAATTGCATTGCAGTGTATAAGGAACCAGACAAATCAAGAAATATTGACGACTACAAGATCTTGTAATTAGAGGCATTTGTAAGAAGATGATTTGGAGGTGCATCTTTGTTTTGGTGTTACATAACGGCTCTATTCCAAAACCTAGGAAGCTAACTTACTGTCTACTGCATAGCTGGTAACTTCTAAAGCAGCTTCTTAACTGAAGTGCAACCCCGTTAAGTGACCAGTTTGGAATACCACATGGGCAGCAACTCTTACAAATAGCACAGCTCAATTGAAGCACATGAGGCTTGATTCTCAACTCATCATGTCAATACTACAAAAAAAAAAAAAAAAAATCAATTAATTAATTTCCAGAGTTGTTATATATATTTTACTTTTCAGTAGAAACAATTTTTATAGGAACGCTTTTAACATTTTTAAAGGAAACAATTTTTAATATTTTTAACAACACTGAACACTTATTGGGTAACTATTTTTGAATACTTTCAGTGAATACAATTTATCAACAACCAACATTTAACTAGATCTGCCCAGTGTCTTGGACGGAACTTCTCAACTGAGCTTGTCACAATGCATTCGGTGTGCCTTCTCCACGAAGCATGTGATGAAGCTATATTTGGCCAAACACGCCTGTGATGCTTTACAGTTCTCCTAATGCAAGAACATGACAGCATATTTTATTGTTTCAGTATGTTATATAATGTGAAGTTCAGTTTATATTTGTAGCTTTTACGGCTTACATTTTGCTAAATTGAAACTTAATATGCAGTACTGCACATCACAACATTGCAGAAATATCGCCATTATGATTCATTCTCGGATGACCTATTGTTTGCCTTCTCAATATTCATTTTTTTAAGGATGTAACCTGTGTAGATAATTATGCAATTATCGCCAGATTCATAAATACTCTTGCAGCAAGGAAGTGCACACACTATTCACCTCTCCTGCCCACTCAAATCTAAACAAAGCTATTGTTCGTTTGGGTTTCTTTCACTCGCTGTCCATATCTATCTTTCTATCTGTCTAATATCCTCTCCCGTCTTTTCTCCCCTGTCTGTCTCTTGTTTCAGTTGTAGAAAACACCAGAAGACTGATCTGCCTTATTGTTACTTACTGCATACACTATATGAGCTCTCAAGCGTTCATGTATTGAGTCGCCTACTGGATGCATTATACATTCAGAACCGATATCGACTAGTTTACTGCTGCCTTTCTAATCAGGCCTATAATAGAGCTAATTATTTATCCATTTATATATCCATTATTTATCCATCTTGGTCACATATTATTGTAGCACAGTTTGTGCTGAATACAAAAAAAAATACATGTTGGTCAATAGTATGTCATAAGTAGCTGAAATAAGCACAAATATCAGGGCATGTCAACACATCTCAAGGGCCCCAAAATCACCTCAGACCCCAGAGGGTTAACACACCTCAAAACAAGGTCAGCATGACAGTGTGAATTATTCAGAGGTTTAAAATGAGCTTGTAGCTTGTGGATGTTGTTGTGAAGCTCAAGAGACTTTTAAATGGTTTGACAGCTGTATTGCCCCAATAATGCTTTGACCAAATTAATACTGTGAAGGACGGGCCTCTGAAGTGGACATGACAAACCACATTGATTATACAGGAGCTACTTTGCACCAACATACTGTACTCATGCACATACATGTGGGAGGCTCAATAAAATCCTACAGTGTTTACCAGTATATAGAGAACAAGTTTTCATTTTTTTTTTCTCAAACGTTGATAGGTGTTTTCCAGATTGCAATCTGTTGAGATTTGCCTTGCAGCCCAAAAACTAAAAGCAGTTTTATCATTGTTTGCTCAACTTAATTTAAAATGTTCAAAAAGAGCTGATAACAGTATGTTCACACATGAAAGTAGTCTTTTAAAGCCATACAATAGCATTGTGTGAAAAAGTTCTCCTCCTAAGCAGTTATTATTTTTAAACTGAACAAACTGCACACTGAAAAAAAGTCGACTTCATTAATATCAAAAAAATTCAGAGACTCTTAAAAATTTGTATAAAATGTTGGCTCATTTATTAGATAGTAATAGTGCTGATTTGATTGCTCTTCTTAATAGCTATGTCTCTTTATATAGTAACTACCTTCACATACACATTGGCTGGCGCATGACATTGCATTACAGCATTTGTATCGGGGGTCCACTAATAAGTGCTTGCATACCGATTATCAGTAGAAAATAAAGTGACTTAACCAGATTCATTTCAACTCCGTCCATTCAGGATTGTGTTGGGTCTGCAAAATGTGTTGGCAAATTTGATCTGCTTAAGGACTGTCGGCAGGTTCCATTGTCCTCAAGAGATTTCTGCTTGGGTTATTTTATTATTCCTCTTATACCATGGTTACGACACCTCAAATATTGTTCAGATGTTGTATTTAAAGACATTTGTCAGGTTTTTGTCCTTAAAAGGCTCTTGTGAGTAGGATTAATTTCTTACGCATCTCATCCAACACCTCCATTGCTAATTCCAAAACGTCATTTTAGACCTAGCAATGGAGACTTGAGCCATTGATAGCAGACTAATGCAGTTAATAATGAAGTTATTAGACAGACAGAAGAGAGAGAGAGCTAAAACTATTAAGCGTGTGTGAATTACCTGAAGTAATACTTAGTAGTACAGTATACTTCAAGTTTATTTTATTAAGTATATTTAAGTAAAGTTCAAGTATATTTTTAAGTATACTTTATGTAGTAAGTATACAAATATCAGTGTACTAGTGGTATACTTGTAATTGCTATTTTAGTACTCCTTGGGACTAAATTGGCCCACTTTCTAGTATATAAAAGTATACTTTTAAGTATACTTTGAGTGTAAAATCAGTTTAACTTTGAGTACACAACTAGTTTACCTCTATGTTTTTAGTTTGTACTGCAACTATACTAAAAGTGAACTTATAGGTATACTGATAGTTTACTAATTAAATACTTGTAGCATTTTAGTACACTTTGAAGTGTAGTCTCAGTAAACTACTTGTTTAGTAGTTTTATAGTGCAAGTATACTCGTAAGTTTTCTACCAGTGAATTTACATCATACTTTAAGTACTATGTCCCTATTTTGGTAATAATTGGTATATGTTTTGTTATATGAATATCTAAACAAACAAATCATCAAAAGAAAGAACAGCGTATGTGCTTGTAAACAAAAACATTTTATTCTAGCTTCATGTATTTATTTATTTTTTTTGTAAACACTTGAATGTGGGTAAGTTTCATAAATAAAAAAATAAAGAAATAAATAACATTTTGAAAAAGAAAAAAAGACTATGAATTGGATTCATTTCAGAATGATAATCAAAACGTAGATGGAGTCGATCAACACCCCAAAGCTTGAAAATCATTATTACCTCTTCACGGGTCAACTTTTATTCCATAATGTTACAAAGGTTTGATGCTTTTATTTGTCTGATGATCATGTTAGATTACGTGTGGAAGCATCTGTTGTTTTTCGGTTTCTTCTTCGCTTGTGTTTTGGGAATTCTGTACAGAAGATGTATAATAGCGTCCCCTACCGTATAACAATGAAAACATTCTCGGAGCAAGTATAGCTCAAATACATTTAGACTTTTTCTAAGTATAATTCAAGTATACTTAAATGTCATTTTAAGTATATTTCTGAGAAGTACATAAAAAGTAGACTAAAAGTATAACCTACTTTCGTATTTTTAGTTTAAAAGAAGTATACGAAAAGCACACTTGAATAAACTTCTTTTTCGTAAGGGAATAGCGAAACTTCAAGAGCCCCTATTATGGATTTTTGAAAATTACCTTTCATGCAGTGTGTAACACAGCTCTAAGTCAATGAAAACATCCTGCAAAGTTTTAAATCTGAAAGTGCACTGTGTATAAAGTTATTGTCTCTCAAAAGAAAGAGTCAACTCTGAATCATTGAAATGAGTCATTTTTAAAACGAATCCCAAGCCGTTTTATGTTGACTTCAACATGAAATATTAGCATATTTCCCGCCCACTTGTTGCGTGCGCAGATCTGGGAAAACATCCGGTGCATTCCAAACGGGATATATCGCCCTCCGAAGGGCACTTTGGAGTGAAAACAATCAAGGCCGCCATATTGAAGTGTCGTTCCAAACCGAAGTGCTCAGAATTAACCACTTCAATGGGCCCTTCAGAATGAAGGATTTCGAAGGGTACAACTGATGGACACTTCGGGCTCCCATGATCCTTTACGCTGATTCTTTGAATGATGACGCCGCCTCCGTATAATGACGCAGAAGGGCACTTCAAGAAACAGTTGTTTGGTCTCCTACGCCCTTCAACCCTTCGAAGCTCTCACTCCGGAGGGTAAACCCTTTGAAGGGATTAGGGCATAGGGATGAGCCCTTCCGAATGGAACGCAGGGATCATTTTCGCGTTGGTCTGATTGAAAATGTAAATTAATTCTTTACCACTAGGTGACGCTTTTGGAGCGGTAAAAATAGCCGTTTCCGCCTTCCGCGCTCACAAACGCTGCTTTATCGGGCATTACAGGCAAGATGAAATGGAAATGAAATCGATCAATTGGACCAATCACCACAGATTAGTGTCACACAAAGGAGAGGTTTGGAAAAATGAATGGTTGAGCGAATCGTTTGGGAATCGTTGAGCAAATAAGAAAAAAAATAATTAAATGCATATTATAAGACAATGAAATTGATTTATCACATTGCATTCATGTCAACCTGTTGTTGGGGACTCCCAAAATCAAAATATGAACCTTTCATAACCCATAATAGGGGCAATTTCAAGTTCATCATCTTCAAGAACAGTGCCCTTATTAGTGAGAAATTACATGCAGCTTTTCATTTGCTAAACTATTTTATTGATAAAATCGTCAGAGCAGCGCTAACAACACGTTTCTGTGCAAGTGTGTGTCTATACTATGTGTGTGCGTTTGTAAGGGAGAGAGCAGGAGAAAAAGAGTATGTGCTTTCCGTACATAACAAAACGTAATTTTGTAGCATAAATTTGGCATTTTTGTCCTATTGGTTACTATATTTATTTGCTTGGACGTATTGGATCTTTTTCTTTTGTGGGCTGTAAGGACCTTAGAAGTAAGTGAAATCATTTGGCGAAAATAATTGCACACCTTAGAATGTTCAACAGCTAATATATTATATTCATCACTATTGAAATATTTTTGTTGAGCTATATAGTAAATGATGACACTATATATTTCATTAATAAAACATAAAACTGATTGATGGTCACATTTCTTGTGGAATTAGTAGGTCTTTAATGATCTACACTACACAAATTATACCTCTGAGTTAACCAGTCTACTACAATCAGCTGTTCTCAGCTCCTCTGTTGGTTTCTTGATAAGCATTTCATTCACTCTTTTTCTCAGTAGAGGTGACAGCACTTCTCAGTATGCAATCAATCATTAGGTCCAGCCACTAGATTAGGACTGGACTCACTGTGTGCATGTGCTCTTTGAGCTGTAGAGGGTGAACTGACTTCCTAGAGATTCAGGATGTGATACAGCAGCAGTTCAAAGGACTGAGCCATTGTACCAGCAGAAAGCAAGTCTAAGGCAGGAAATAAGGGCCATAGGGACGATTGTGAGTCATATTCACATTTTCACATAGCCTTTTATCCTTTAATAAAGTGGATTTGCGCATTTGGTAGGGTTTGCAGATTCTGTTGACGCATGTTTCTATTTATGCAGACACAGCAACTGGTGCTGTAGATGCTACCTGAGGGCTTTCCTACTTATTTTCCTCTGGTATTATAATTTACTCTTTAGTTACTCTTTTCTGGTCAGAAGTCCAATGACTTTGCAAACAAATAAGCTTAAACTAAAAACCTAATTCAAAACTCCATTTTTGTGTGTGTGTGTGTGTGTGTGTGTGTGAGTTATATTGTACACTGATCTTCCAATATGGTATTTTTGCAGTATAACCACTTCAAGACAAGGGCCATCTATATAATAATGTCATATTTAAAGGTCATCAATATCAAGTTGGGGCAAGTTGTCACATTTATGTTATAGTATGTTTTAAGTACAATCCCAGCATAAAAACATCAAAAGCAGTAGTGATATCAGTCACTACTACATGCAGTTCACTAATGATTTGGTGGTTTTGTATGTTACCTTTTTTGCATTTTTACTGTTTCATAAATTGTTCAGTTTTATAACTGTGAGCTCATTTAGTCTGAAATGTTTTTTATAGATTGTGTGTAATAGCAGGTTTCAGTCTGATAGCATATCCCATATATATGAAGCACCATTTTTTAAAGAAATTAATAATTGAATTGTTTTGAAAGATTTTGTATACCTTTATACTGTCACTTTTAATCATTCAATTGATCAAAAGTGACAGTAAAGACTTTCAATTGGACGTTTAATTGGCTTCATATTGTTACAGAAGTTTTCTACTTCAAATAAAAGCATTTCTTTTGAACTTTCTATTCATCAAAGAATCAAAGAATATATATATATATATATATATATATATATATATAGTCAAACCAACAAAAAGTCAAACTAACAAAATTTATAAAAAAAGAAAAGGAAAAAAAAAACATGCTCTTCATAATCTCATTGATGTCTCTATCTTTTCATTGGTTTGTTTCACACAGAGTGTAACAACATCTGGATAACCACATGAGACTGTACTGAATTAGATTTGAAGATGAAAAATTGTGTTCAAATGTGCCTATTCATTTAAGCAGATACACAAACCAGACAGTCACTAATTATAAGCAATACATCATTTTTTTGTTGTTGTTGTTTTTTTCCTGTTATGATATTCTTGACATTGATATATGTGTTAAAGCACTTTTGATTTTAACCTCACTGAATTATCTTAATGACATTCAAAGTATTTATTAATTATAATTAATTCCTATTAACTCCACCTTACCAGTATAAAATATGATGAATGAAGACAGAATATTTCTGACAGACATTTACATATTTCATTTTATTTAACTATTGACAGTTTCATTAGGAAATTAATCAAACATCAGCCACTATTTTTAACATCCCTTTTTGAATGTTTCATCATACTGCAAAAAGTCAAGTAATTTTTACACATAATTTAATTTAAAATACACAATAATTTTAATTTTAATTTATTGTTGTAAAAAGATGACTGAGGTGCCACTTGATTTTATTTTTCGTTGCCTACTGTTTCACATTTATTTATTTATTTTTATTTTATTTATTTATTTTTTAATAGTAGGCAAAATGCAGTATTCAGTAATTAAAAAGCTAGAATTTTTTCTGACCATATCATTAGACAAAATAACATATAATTATTAGCATATGACTATATCAGAATGTTTTCTTTCTTATGAAGAGCAATGTTTTTAGCACTTCTATAAGAATTCTTCTTATAAACTTATTTTATCTCTTGGAAAGCAAGAGTGGCTCCTGACACCCACTTATTAGAAATTGGGAGCCAAGTCCTGCAACGTTGGCCGCCTCGTGTTTATTTACATCTTCACGTATTCACTTCTAGCAAAATGTTTCCACAATACATAACCCCTTTTGGTGGAACTGTTTTTCACACTTTTCTTTAGCATTCATTGCTTTGCAATCGTTCTGGACTCGCATTAATATCTGCAATGCAAAGATGTGACACAATCAAACATAAAAACAAAGGCATGTTCCTCACCCTCTCAATGGCTTCTGTGAAATGAATTCGTCATCTGCTGCATTCAGTGAAGGCAGGTATGCCATAGGTGAATAATTGCATAAAAGAGCGCATCTCTATACTTTGAATACAATCACGGCTGTTATGTATAGAACAATCGCTTAATCATTCATCATAGTTTTTGTGTTGCAGTCAGTCAGAGGCATTTTCTGTGAAAGCTACTGCCTGGTTTTACTCTCAGGAGTTCGGATTTAACTTTCCACACTCGCTGAATGTCATAATCATGAGTAAATGCAACATTTCACATCATGCACATGGTGTTAAAGTGAACATGCAACATCATCTCATTAGAATGTATTATCATACACTTGCACAGATACTGTAACATACATTATTAATGTTTTAACAACATCAAACATGTAAGCATTTTATAGTACTTTAAATATGATCAGATATAGAAACAAACAATTAAAGGGATAGTTCACCTACAATGATCATTTGCTGACAATGTACTCACTCTCAGGCCATCCAAGATGTACAGTATGTATGAGTTTGTTTCTTCATCGTTTCTTCAATGTAGCATTACATCACTTGCTCACCAATGGATCCTCTGCAGTGAAAATATGGTGACTGCAGACTGCAGTTGTTAATTGTCAGACCTTTTTTTTTAGCAGACCATGAATGGGCCTCAGATTGGGGTAACCTGTGAACCGCAGAGTTAATGATGTCTTTTATTACTATTGTGCTCTTGAGAAAAGCACTTGTCCCTTATCCTTCAAGTTTCACAATGACTAGATGCTCAAAACAGCAGAAATATCACTCAAGAACAGATTTTAATTTTGAAGTTACAAATGTAGCTGCGCATTAGAAATACAATAGATTGATTGCCAGTTATTTTGACGTAACAGCTTAAAAGAGGTCTGACAATTACCTTTTTTTTTTAAATATGCAAGTTTTCAAAGCACTATGAGGCAACAGACCGATTTCCAAGAGGCCAAACAGCAGGAGTCCGAATTGCAGGTGCATTGGTCATGAAAATGGAAAATTATGTGTCAACCTGAAGGCTGAAGTAAATGGCAGAGCTGGCATCAGGAATTTGCTTGCGTCCAAGGCCAAACCAGTGAAAACTGGTGCAGCCAACCGTAGCTGTCAGAATATAATGGTTCGGAAAGATCCAGAGAAAAACAAAACAAATCATCTGCATTTTGTCATAATAATAACTCAAGTACATGCATTGCATTTATTTTGCATATCTGCCATTTAGCATGCTGTGCTTTAGTGTACTAACTGTCGGCAAGGTAAATCCTTTTCTGAGAAGTTTTGTCTCCTAATTTAAATCATTTCAAGCCGGTACAGCCATCAAAGCAGAGATTGTGTACAAATTCATCACTTCAATAATACATTTCAAGACAATCACTGCTGGACTCGAAATGGCCTGCTGTGAAGCAATGTTCACGTTGTTATGCAGGATCCACAGGTTTATTTGAGAGGTGTTGTGGAGAGATTAAATGATAGTATTTTTTTTTGTTGTTTTTGTTGCTAATTCGTTATGGTGTGTTACTTCCAAGTGTCTTTTTAAAAATTGTTGCAGTAGAAAAAATGCCCAACAAACTTTTGGATGTTGCAACATAGATGTTTAGAACCAAGTGTTTAGATATAGAGCAAGAATATATTGGAGAGTCTTTTATTTTATCAGAATATCAGTCAATATTGCATACCATTTTTCTGTATTTTTACATTTAGATACCTTTTCCTTTTATTTTACACAAATAATTCCATTTTAGACTATTTTTCTAGAAAATGTCAAACTGAATATATGAATTTTCAATTTCAGTATTACATTTTTCATACTGTACAATGTGATGCCTTAAATTTGGCTTTAAGTGTTCTACATAGTTTATATAGACAAAGTGTGTGTGTGTGTGTGTGTGTGTGCGTGTGAATCTGAGCTGTATATATATATATATATATATATATATATATATATATATATATATTAGTGCTGTCAAACGATTAATCGCGATTAATCGCATCCAAAATAAAAGTTGTTTACATAATATGTTTGTGTACTGTGTATATTTATTATGTATATATAAATACAAACACATGTATATATTTAAGAAAAATATGTTATGTTTATATATTAAATATATTTTTATATAATATAAATTATATTAATAGAAATATAAACGTGTAAATACATGTAAATATTTTCAAAATATATGCTGTGTGTGTGTGTGTCTTTATATATACAAAATAAATATACAGAAGACACACATATATTGTGTAAACAAAAACTTTTATTTTGGATGCGATTAATCGCGATTAATCGTTTGACAGCCCTAATATATATACAGTGTTGGGGAAAGTTACTTTTAAAAGTAACGCATTACAATATTGCGTTACTCCCTAAAAAAGTAACTAATTACGTTACTTAGTTACTTTTTGTGGAAAGTAATGCGTTATATTACTTTTGCGTTACTTTTGCGTTACTTTTTAAATATGAGCAGGGCTTGATTGTTTTTAATATAAGAAGTTCTATTTATAGCAAATGTAAAAGCCCTTTCACACCAAAAAGTGTAATGAATAAACCTCAGGCTGAAGGAAAAGTAAATTCACGTCTGTTCAGTAGAACGCACAAGAAGAAGGTTCAACACTCTTCAGCAATAAAAAAAAAGAGAAGAAGCACGATTGTTAGTTTATCGAAAGTCATTTTGGCTTATTAGTATGGTTGAACTGGATCATCAAAGGTCAGCAGCAAAGACATTGGTTAATAAAATGGGATTAGATACATTTGTGTTGTTTAACATTTAATTATTGCAGGTTTGCATCATATTCTGAGTTTGCATTTCACTGTTTTAATTCATTTTGATGAATACTAAATCTGTTTTTTTTTGCGAGTGGGATGAATTAATGCACATTCACGTTTAGTCTAGAACTACAGTAACAGCATGTTCACTAGTGATGCGCAGATGGCGGTTGTATTATATTATACTGTTTCAGCTATTAAAATTTGTTCGGTTTTGTATGTAATGGCAAAGTGATTCGTTTCGGGTTTTTTTTTCATTAAGTTAATTTAGAAAAACGTTTGGAGCATTTTTTGTTCGTTAAGTTTTTTTTTCTTTCTTAAAGTAGGCTAACGACCAAGCGGCCAGTGGCGGACCGCAGGCTGATCATTATGTTTGATCAGTTTAGCCTTCTCAAATCATCACGACTTGCCTAAAATCAAATCTAGATATACTAAAACAGTTCAAGCATATAACAATGTTTAAACATTTAAACCTAGATAAATGTGCGCTGCATCCTAGTTTGTGCAGAGAGCAGAAGCTAAAGCGCAGGACATGGAGACATCAGCGCAATCAATTGGATTTTTTTCAGTGGAAACAACTTACGCCGTAATTTTTGCTCATAAAGGTAAGAGTAATACATCATTCGGAACTGTAAAGGGTCTACTTTTATTTGTGTGCGCTCACAATATCAACAAAACTTTTTATAAAATATACAGTATAAAATAATTTTATAAAATAAAACAATGATGCACCGTCTCGTCTTTAACAGGAGTTCACAAAAATGAACCGAAAGTCAGCGAATACATGCCTCACAGACATCATAAATATATCTATAGAAAGCTTTAAATGACTACTTAACGAAATAAATCAAATCGAAAACAAAAACTCTTTCATTATATTCCAAGAAGATGCACTTCCCTCTAAAGGCGCGTCTAATGAGGAGATGGCGAGTCAGGATCATCATCTTCATCTTTATGACACTGACACAGAAAACACTAGTTTATTAATAAATAATTCAAATATCTCCTTACTATTTCCACCCGATATACATATCTATGGGTATAAACACAAGTATTGACTTGACTAGAGCGACCGTGATCAGCTCCGGTGGCCGCGTCGGAGCCGTAATGCGCGGCAGATGTGATGCGTAGATCAGCTCTCACATCACTGAATCTGCTGTTAAAAATTAACCATCCATTCATCACATCATCATGCAAAACTAAGAATTAGTCTAATTAGAATCATTGTAATGTGACGATTGGCTGCGGGTCGGGTCGGTTGTCTAAATCAGAGAAAAATATAGGTGCGGGTGGGTGGCGGGTGGATCATTTATTTGAAGCAGCGGATTCGGGTGACGTTTGAGCTCATCCGCGCATCTCTAATGTTCACACAGCGCTCTGTCAGTCAATAAATGGAAAAAAAGTAACTGGCGTTACTTTTTTGAAAAAGTAACTCAGATATTTTCTTGTAAATTAAAAACAGTAATGCGTTACGTTACTAGTTACTTGAAAAAAGTAATATTATTACGTAACGCGCGTTACTTGTAACGCGTTACCCCCAACACTGTATATATATATATATATATATATATATAACAGTTGTTACATATAACTGAATATCCATTTATCATACTTTTTTATTTAAACAAAATAGTAAAGTTATTAGTCATAATCTGAAAATAATTATTTTATGTAATTTTTTTTACAGTTTATCAGCATTGGCCATAATTTTTGCATCTGAAACTGAAACAAGCAGTGCATTTCCCCTAATTGAAGTTGTGTAACACTGACCAATTTGCAGCTCTGATAAGCGAGTAACATAATTTTATCACATTTAATTATTCACAGTTACATGTATGCACTGGATAGACACTTTTATCCACTGCATTGAAAGCATACATTTGATCAGTTCATGCATTCCCTGGGTATCAAACCCATTAAATTATTCCAGAAAGCCAGCACAGGATGGAAGCCCATCCCTAGATCCCCCCCAATTGGCGATTTCTGCCTCGCCACTGTCGTCATGAAACAAAATATAGTCTGACGTGTCATTTTTCACCCATATTCTAAATCAGGTTTTATGCCTGGTGAAAGCTAAAAGATGCTAAAACAAACGATGTGTGTTTTCCAGCAGATAAACATAATGATGTGCACAGCCATGTTGTGGGAGTTATTAGGTTTGATGATTGCATGTCCGCATCGTGATGAGTCAAATGCTCTGCAAGTCAAATGTCTCGCGTTGCTTCCCCAGTCACCATCTGAACATCACCGAAGCGTTATGGGTAATTCTGGAGCCCAGAGTGCAAAGTAGATTTCATCCCCCTTCATCCTTCAAAGAACTGGAGGCTTTTCTTCTTGAAGAATGGCGCAATATTCCACAACAACACACACACACAGCACTCCAGGACTGAAGCTGTTCCAATTGCGAATGGTGGTATGTGTGTGTGTGTGAGTGTGCGCGCGCATGTGTGGCCATATATATGGCATCCTTAAGGAGGACTGACAGGGTTTCATGTTGACTTTGTTTTCCCATTCAATATTTGCAGGCGATTGCTGAAAGACAGGAACTCCATCAAAGCTCATAACAAACAAAAGGACAACATATTCAGGGCCCTTGTCAGAAATGAATGCATCCGTGTCCACGGAGACCGGAAATCCTCCGCAACTCGAAATCCTTGTGTCTCAAGACCAAGATTCAATCTGAGAATGTAATGTGGGAAAGCGCACCATATGGAGAGTGCTCGTGTGGTTCCTGATTAGTTCCACATAATTGATCATTGGTTTCAGAGGGACTTATCGCCATCCAGACGCCCGTGTCATCTGTACTGGAGGCGAATGGTGTTTGTCATGCAAGCCAGTGCAGAGCTGAGATAAAGAAAATTCTGTCCTATGAATAGTGGATGCTTCAGCAGCACAAGGTTTATAGCTACATTGAATTTTTCGCAGCGACTTGAGCATTAAAATTTGCCCTGTTGAGCTCAGTTAAACTAGATGTGCGAGATTGGGAGCCTGCGTCAACGGTAAGTCTTTGCCAGGCTGGTGGAGCCCAATTTTCTGCTATAGGCAAGGCTGCTTATACCCCTGAGTCACTGACAGCTCACTGCGGGGTCAAAAGCTCATATTCCCCCTTTAACAAGTGGATTTAAGTAGGAAACCTTTTTACAAATATAGAGTAAAACTTCCTGTTCCACTTTGCAGAAAAAGACGTGCTCTAGTTCAGGTGGTCTAGGTGAGTCAAGTTTTGAATAGTATGATTACGTTAAAGGAATCGTTCGACCAAAACTGGAATTTTTCATATTTATAATACTCACCCCTATGTTAAAGGATTTTTGAAGATCTTTGTTCTGCATTTTTTCATGCAACAAGTATTTAATATGAGCCGTTTGCTATATTCCAGTATGATCAGACAATATTGTCTTGACTGAAACTCTGAAATGTAAAGGTTTGACAACATTTATGCAAATTCACTATATATATATATATATATATATATATATATACACATGTCTTTCTTATGTTATGATTTCTTTGTCCATTTTGCAGCTTGACAGTCATGGTCCCCAGCTAACAAAATATGCTCTAAGAACATTTTGCTAACGTTCCCATTAAGTTATCAAGCTGCTATTTCTGAATATTCTCTGAACGTTTAAAACATCCCTTTTTTTAATATTTTTTTTTTCTTGGTCATACAAATTAACAGACCATTCTGTGTTATCATTTTGCAAATATTATGGCAATGTTACTAACATTTCAAAAATGAACAATCCAAAACATTTCAGGAAAAAAAAAAAAAAAGTATCATAGATGATGCATAAGTATAGATAATAAAGATGACCTTGAACTAACATCCATTAATTTTACTGGAAGAACGTTTGTTCATAACTTTGAGAGAACCTCGACAGTTATATTCTGAAAACGTCCCCTGTTAGCTGTGTCACTATGAATTTTCATTCTATGCAATTGAGCTATGTGATGATTCTCAAAATATTCTCGTTTTGTGTTCCACAGATAATATAATAGCCAACAGGTTTGGAACTACATGATGATAGTTAAAAAAAAAAACAAAAAACAAAAAACAGAAGTGCAATTTTGAGTGCACTGTTTCTTTAAGAGACTCAAACAGAATGTCTATTTGGCACAATATCAACAGTGTTATCAAAGCACACTTAATCCATATTTAATACATAGATTATTGCAATCTAGTCATTTTTTTAGTTTAATTTCATGACCATTGCATTCACAATTAGAAATGAGAGAACCGAAATATCAGCAGTTTTCAGAGCTAATAAATCTTTAAACAGTACTGAGAGCTGTTTAATTCCGACTGTGCGCTCAAATGAGAGACCTTTAACACTCGTGATTTTAACAAAAACTCCAAATGGCCAGCTACATTTCCCTATTTCACTCACGCACGGTTGTTACAGTTCATTTCTCTGATTGAGTAAATGGGGGGCCTTGTTGACTTGAATATAGGTGGCTTGTAAAAGCATCTTGACTAATGTACTATGACAAAGTATTGATCATGACGCAAATAGGCTGAGGTCTGATTGTCTCTGTAGCGGAGGCAGTGTTGGCCATGGGACAAGCTGTCAACAGATTCCATCACTCAAGTGTCAGTTTGACAGTGTTCTGGCATTATGATCTAACACAGATCAGATGGCTTTAATGAATATGACATGTAGAAACACACTATGCTACAAAACAAGGGAAAGTTTTTTGACATTTTGGTGATGCATGCTGTACTGTTGAGGTATTGCAAATGGGTTTTCTCAACTATTTTGTAGTACAAATCTCCCAATATTCTCCTTAAATAAAAAGTAGAGATCCCTCAAATAAAATACAATAACACATTTCAGTTCTGTTATAGTTTTTAGTAATATTTTCAGGTTTGTTTTAATTTTAGTCATTTTATTATGTGCTTTTGTCTCTTTTATTACTTATTACATTTTATAATGAAAATCATTTTTAATAGTTTTAGATAACAATATCAATTATATTATATTGCTATTAGTAAACTGATATACCTACACAAATATGTATTACAAATAAGCACCCAATTAACTAAACTCTAAATAGTCTTATTGATTTCACAGAATTGAGAGTTTTTCTAAAACAGCCATTATACCAATTAATGAATCTGCAGCCCATGAGTAATTGTGTCTTATGCGTAACACTGTTTTTTGACAGTGAAATTCACTTGAATATGACTTTGTTGCATAATTCACTGATATATTTGCCATCCTCAGATGCGTGTGGACAAAAGCGTCAGTTCAAGTGCGATCCATCCAGACAAAGCTGTCGATAGCTTCAGGAAGAAGGATGACATTTTGACCGTTGGGCATCTCACAAGCACAGGAATATTACGCCACAATAATAGACGGTTGAATTACTCATGACAAATCATGATCAGCCACAGTTCACAAAACCCACTTCAAGATGATTATCAGATTATATGTGAGACGCCGACCAATCAAACACTGCAGAAAATGTTCTGCAGGTGGCAGATCCAGATTTGGTGATGAAATGGAATTTGAATGTGGAATGAGATTCCCCAGTCATTTCCATTTTGACTTTATATTGCTTCCATCAACAGACACCTAAAAAAAGGGCAAATTAAGTGTAAAACAAACATCCCGCAGTTCTTTCAGGGATGTAGGAGGAAAAGCTCAGCAACTTTTGGGATGTTAAATTGGCCAGATTCCTAAATAAACAAAGGCATCTATTAATTACAGCTAAAATCATGATGTGTTTGGCAGATAGGATAGTGTAAGATGTATTTTGAGGGGTTCTCAACTTTTGCTCTCACGACAATGTCGCTTTTGCTAACACTTGTGTTTGTTGTCTTTGTCATTGTGACGCATTGTCACCATTGAAAATAGATTCTGCGCGTTCTCTGATGCAGCGTAAACTAGTGTGTGGGTGTCCTAAATATCCAACACTGTGTAAACATATGTTAGTGCGGAACTGCTGGCTGGGACAGCGGGAATTTCAGCTTTATCGGAGTGATTTTGCCATGGGATGAGTCATCATCTTAATGGGATAATTTCAGGGATAGCTGTTGATGTCTCTTTTGTGCATGAAACACTGAATGCATTCCTAGGTTTTTCTTTTTCGTTGGTTCCTGTGTGTATTGTCATTCAGAATCTAAAGAGAGAGAGAAAAAAAGCCTCTATTAATTCTGCATCACTGCAATGAACAGTTCAGCTCACTTCGACATGTTCAGCCTACACAATATGCATTGAGTTTATACATTTATAAACTGAAGTACAGATTAATATTTAATGCTTATAACAAAGCATTCTATTGACTCCTGTTGTTATGGTAAATGGCTCTCAGAAAATCTGAGAGCATTAAATGTCATGATGTGCAATTTGCTCATATACATATAGTACAGCCTTCATATATGATACATCAGTAATGCAGCATGCATACGGTATATACATGTGTATTGTGTTGATTTAAAGAAAACATGAAATCAAAATTTGTATGTACTTGTTAATGTTTCTGGTCTTGTACTTACTGTGTATGATTCACAAGTACATGCTATTCCAAAAGAAGGAAAAGAAAAATATATATATATTATTTATATTCATATATTATATTTTAATCTAGTCATTTGCTTACTTTTGACATTTTGCTGGTGGCAAAAAAAAAAAAAAAAACTTTCCAGAAGAAATAATCTTGCCAAGCAGATGCTTTCCTCATAAATAAACTGATTTTGATGAAGTTGAGCTTGTTAGATGCAGAATAATTGAATACATTAATGAAAAATCTGTTCATCTGTGCACACATAAGTAGACCCAGACATTTAACCACTGTTCTTTGAAAAGTGTATTTATTTTTCTGTTTCTCAATATTTGTTAAAGCTAATGCCTGTACTTAAACTGTCAGAGGTCTAAATGGACTATTTGCTCATTTATTTAGTCATTTCAAGCCTTTAATTGATTCTAAATTGAATTCAAATTGGTCCTGAGGGATTTGGGTGAATAATAAGTTTTATATTGATGCTTTTGTAAATGCTTGATTTTTCTCAACGCTAAAAAGGCTTGACTTCAACACATTATCTAGCGTTTGCTTAGCTGCATCCGGCCATCACAGTAATAAGCGAAAATTTCATCTATGATGTCTTTTTAAACTAATATAATTTAATGGCCATAATTGTTTCTAGAAATTCTGGTCTGAAAGTACACTGTGATTCATGTGTGGCAATTTGTTCTTGTTAGTGATCTAAGAATACCACCCTTTAATCATTTCTGGAGAGTTCAACGTTTGTCGCCACATGCCCTGTAGAACATCTCACCAAACCCACAAAAAATCTGCTCTTGGGTCCAGTATGACTCTTCCATACAATCTTATGGATATGCATTTGAATTAATTATGCTAAGGTCTGCTTGCAACATAAATATCTCAATGCATTTGCATGGGTAAACTCCAAGTCACTTACTTTTAAAGTCGACAAACCAAAGCTTTGAGCTGTCTGGATCACGTAATACACACCGCCCTGTGTTTGTCGCTAAGCATTTCTCTGACATGCCCTGTGAGCTTTGCCAGCCTTGGGAGAGCGCGAGAGCTTCCCTGAACTCCCCCCAGCCGTTATACACTGTATTCCACACACCAGGTCTGAGAATGTTTTATCAAGTGTGAACAGCGAGTGATGCCTCGCAGCTACAGTACCACGCTTTTCCATGCCAGACTTTTCATTTTCATCTGCTAGAATGCATCTCCCATCATCTGCACTTATTTTGTAGATTAGTAAAAAGCACTTGGCATTTGCAGGGTGTAGTTTCTTTTTCTTTTTTCATTGCATCAGATGGACAAATCCAATGTAAATGTGTTGAGACAGCTAGTAGTAATAACATTACATAGACCACTGTCTATTATTATAGAGCTCTGATTTGTGCATTTCTGACAGCCAGACTGTAAGATTTTTCAGTAATTCTTTCTGCTGGTTGTATAGTCTGTTGTTTGAGTGAGTCATTGGAACATTTTTGAACTGATTTGTTCTAAAACATTGATTCATTCAGGAACGAAACACCAATGCCATGTGCTTGGCGTCACATGGTTGATTCTGCTTTATATATATATATATATATATATATATATTAGTGCTGTCAATCGATTAAAAAAAAAAACTAATCACACATTTTTCTAAAATTAATCGCGATTAATCGCGATTAATTCCACCTAACATTAAAGTTTTTAAATATACTTTTATATTGCAATTTCGCATTCAATCTTCAAATGTACAATGTACAAACAACATAAAGACAGTATATTTTTAATATTTCTTTAATGGCATCTTTTTTATGATTGAAGGCCAGCATCACTGATATCAATACTACTGATGTCTCTATAAAATAGTTTTTTCCCCTGAATATTTAACCATTGACTGTAGCCAGTCAGCATTACAGTATAATTTAGATCTATACATTTTAACATTTATTAGACTTAACTTCTAATTTAAGTGAACTTAAAACAATCATCACATGAACCTATTATAATAAATTACATATTCAGCTACTTGTGCCCTTCAGCAGAAATATACAGAAAATGAATACTTACCAAACACTAAATTCTAAATTAAATATAGATGAACCCCTTAAAGCTATAAAAGTTATTGATTTCCTCTTTTTTTCTTCGGTTCTTGGATTAATAGACGTCACAGCAGCTGGTTATTAGCTTATTTGCCTGCTATAGCTTTAAAAGCTGCTGCTGCTGAACGTGACGCAGATCTGACATGCAACTCTCTTTACCTTTTCTGACCCACTTCAGGTCTTAAAGTCTCTACTAATGAGCGGACGAGTTGAGTCGGGTGTTTTAGATGAGGGAGACAGTGTTTGGGTGCCTCAGGACAGTTTTTAAAACCATTTCAGAGGCATGTTCTTAAATGTGACGCATATATAACATATTGCATGCATGCACGCAGTTTTAAGACAGCTTTAATCGCCTTTTTGGTAACTTCATGCCTTACCTGACGGCATAACTAGGACATTGCATGCACGTAGTTTCTTTCGCTGTTTGATATGAAATGATACAGGCTACAGCGCGCGCCGGCACTTTTGTGCGTGTACTTGAAGAGCGCGCGCTACGAGCACAGTATCTTTTCCGCGCTCGTTTGACTCGCGCCTGGCGCAGAGGCAAAGTTAGAGCGCGTCTGAAACGTCTCCCGTTTGATGTGGTCATAAAGACGTTCTGCATCTAAATAAACGCAATCCTTTTCAAGAAAAAAGAGACAGAGGCAGCAGTTGCGAATGGGGTGGCCAACCCTAGCCCCGCCCCTGCGTTAATTGCGTTAAATATTTTTAACGCGTTAATCAGAAAAAAATAATCGCATGCGTTAACGCGGTAATTTTGACACCACTAATATATATATATATATATATATATATATATATATATAGTTATTTTTAAGCCGTTCAGCAAGTTACTGTAAAAGAAGAATAAATAATAATAATAATAATAATAATAATAACAACAACAACAACGATAATAATAATAATAATAATAATAATAATAATAATAATAATAATAATAATAATATACACTACCGTTCAAAAGTTTTGGGTCAGTAAGACTTGTATTTTTTAATTTTTAAAAAAATTTTTTTTTTAAGTTTCTTATGCACATCAAGGCTGCATTTATTTGATCAAAAAATGTTATTACAATATAAAATCATGGTTTCTAATTAATATACTTTAAAGTATAATTTATTTCTGTGACGCAAAGCTGAATTTCCATCAGCCATTACTCTAGTCTAAAGTGTCACATGATCCTTCAGAAATCATTCTAATATGCTGATTTATATTGATTTACTTTGATTTACTTTGTGCTGATCTATTATCAATGTTGGCAACAGTTGTGCTGCCAAATATTTTTTTGGAAACTGCAATACTTTTTTCAGGATTATCTGATCAATTAAAAGTTAAGAAGAGCATTTATTCAAAATATGAATCTTTTCTAACAATATAAATCTTTTCTATCACTTCTTATCAATTTAACACATCCTTGCTGAATAAAAGGTTTAATTTCTTTCAAAAAAAGAAAGAATAAAAATGTACTGACCCCAAACTTTTGAACAGTAGTGTATATTGTTTGAAAAGATTTCTATTATAAATAAATGCTATTCTTTTTAACTTTTTATTCATCAAAGAGTCCTGAAAAAAAAAAAAAAAGTATCACAGGTTCCAAAAAAATATTAAGCAGGAAAACAGTTTCCAGTACTGATAATAAATCGGCATATTGGAATGATTTCTGAAGGATCATGTGACACTTTATATATATATATATATATATATATATATATATATATGTGTGTGTGTGTGTGTGTGTGTGTGTGTGTGTGTATCAGTCAATCAATCAATAACTACAAAATTCAGGACACAATTGTTACCCTTTTGCTTATTTTTGCAGTTTCTCTTTTTAATTGGATCAATTTTGTAAGTTTAATTCTTATGTTAATTTAATATTTATTTCTAGAATGACACAATTCAGGGTTTTAAACTGCACTTTATGTAGCTTGCAGAAATCAAACTATTCATAAATTGCCAAACTTAAGGATAAAATACAAACCTGTGTTCACTGATCACTTATGGAGGGAAAGAAACAAATCTTCTCAGTCCACTTGTCTGATTTGCCACCCTCTGAAGTTAATCCATATGCAACTGGTCCATTATTTTGTAAGATGCTGCAATTTGATTTATTTATCATATACTGTATTGAGAAGCAAATCATCATTTTTGTTTGACTCTGCATCTATTAAAGAAGAAATAAAATCGTGCGGATTTGGAATGATGTGAGGGGGAGTAAATGATAATAGAACTTTCATTTTTGGCTGAACTATTCTTCAACCTCCAAACTGTATTTTTCTCTGCATTTACTACCTCTTATTCCGCTCATAAACATCAGCATTATTGAGCTGTGTATGTAAGCATGGGAGGGTTAAAAATCTCTACACAGTATCTCTTCCATAAGCCATCTGGATTCGATTGTCCCATGCAGGATATACTCTTGTATAAGTGCCATGGAGTAACTAACTTTTACCAACTTTTCAAGTTGATATGCAGCTATATCTATCTATATTTATACTAATGACCCTTTCTCGCCTCATTATACACTTTATGCATTTTTATATACAATTACAGACAACCTCTATGCATCTCCAAAAAGTCTGTCTGTGTAAAGTGGATTTCTTTTACTTCAGGTTTACTTCATGCAAGCCTTCCAGTTAACAGAGTCAGTGTAAACAGACAATTACTGGCGGTAAAACTCACTACAAATGTTTCCTCTGTCAAGCCACCCTTGGGGCAGACACATTAAATCAAGAACTCTTTCCAAAATGCTAGAAATAGCAGCGGAGACAAATAAAATGGTAAAAATACTGAATATTACTGCTGGAATGTTCAAAAGTGACTCAAGTTTAGTAGCTTCTTCCGTTATTTTCAATGGAACTCAGAGAACTCCATGGAAGTGTTCATCATGTCACAGGCATTCTCATAGAAAAAAAAGGCATATATGAAAACAAAAAAACACATTAGGCTGTGTATTGCAGTGATTTTATTATAGCTGAAGATTATTATTTGGCTCAGCACACAACACATGGGTTCTAAAGGCTTATTGTTTTTTTGTTTTTGTTTTTTTGTTTTTTTAACAACAGCAACAGCATTAAAATAAAAGACAAACAATAGGTGGAACAACAATGCTGAACAATTTGTTAGATTTTTTTTTTTTTTCCAGAGAAGCTCATCAAGGCTGCATTTATTTTTAATCAATCAATCAATCAATAATACTACTGTGAAATATTATTGCAATTCAAAATTATGGTCTTCTATTTTAATGTACTTTCATCATTACCATCATTATTCAGATTCATTCTCATTCATTCCAGTCTTCAGTGACACATGATCCTTCAGAAATCATTCTGATATGCTGATTTATTATCAGTATTGTGCTGACAGTTGTGCTGCTTAATAATTTTTTGGAACCTGTGATACTTTTTTTCAGAATTCTTTGATAAAAAAAAAGTTAAAAAGAACAGCATTTATTCAAAATATAAGTATTTTGTAACAATATAAACTCATTATTATTATTATGGCACTGCAATGCAGTAGATGCCAGAAAGTCTTATTCTATAGAGTTTCTTCTCTTTTTCTCTACTCCATCACAGGCATATATCCAGGCTCCATTTTTACTGTAAGTCACATAACAAATGAGGCCCCTGCATTTTGAAATCTCATTTTTTGCAGATTGCCACTCTAATGGTGGTTTTAAATGGTTCCACTTCTCAGACCGAGCTCTTACTCCTTGTCATCGGAGTGACACCATAAAGCACATGAGCTACACTCAATGTAAAGATATATATATATATATATATGGGTGCATATATAGGCGAGAGGTAGGGATAAACGTGTATTATATGGTTGTCAAGTAAATAGGATCCCGGCAAAGCTCACTGCGGTACATGCATGCAGACTAGCGAGGAGAGCTCCATTAATCATGCAATGGGAGGGAATGAGGACAGATATGAAGCTGCGACAGATGTGAGAAAGCCACCAGTGATGGTGAATGCTTCTAATCGTTACTGTTCTCATGTAAAGGAAAAGCACATGGTGGTTCTGCTGGCCTTATTTAAAGTCACTGTGCAACAACTGACCCTATTCATTTTCTTACTTCAGTTTCCTCCATAGTCTTGCTGTGCTGTTTTTGAAATAAGTCTCTTATTCTGAACAAGGTTGCAGTTATTTCACCAAAAATACAGTAGAAACAATGAAATATTATTAAAATGAAAAATAACTTTATTATATTTTAACATCATAAACGTTTTTACTGTCACTTTTGATCCATTTAATACATCCATGCTGAATAAAAGTACTATTAAAAAAATAATATTTTTAAATCATAATCTTAAATCTGTAACCCTAAACCAAGGTTGTTGTTATTATTAACTAAAACTAAAACTTAAGAGGAAAAAAAAAAATGTCACAAATAAAATAACGAAATTACTCAGATTTTAAAGTAAAGTTTTTTTTTAACATAATAATAGATTTTAATATAAAAATATATATAATAAAATATTTTACATGTTTTTTTAATAATAATTTTGAGAGAAAATCTGAAAATGAGCATACAAAAATTACTAAACCTAAAACTAAAATGAATATTAAAACATAAAATATAAAAATAAAATTGAATTCAAAGTGTTAACAAAAACTATACCAGTATAATTAATAATACTAAAATAACACTGCTCCAAATTAATGGTACACAGAATAGCAAGCTGTCTCACCAGGCATGCAAGCTTTTCTAAATGTGTGTTTTTATCAGCTTTATAGCTGGCCAGACAAGTCAAAATCTCTTCTATGTATAAATTCACAACGTGTGAATGTGAAACTGGGAATTATGCAAAATATTTAGTCTCAGAGATTTAACTGCCGTCGTCACCCACTTCAAATGTGCCAGCGCACATCATTTGGGCCGTTCTGTCTATCTGCCACAGATACCTAGAGATTTGAACTCCGCCGCGAGCCTAAAATAACCTGCAACCAATCAAAGGAGAATCCATTAAGAGGCACAAATTCCCAACTGTCGCTTATAAATGTAACCACGAACAAAAACTGCAGTCTGTATGTGCGGGACGGCAGGGCTCGAGCGGGTGAATGCCAGTCAATCAAGGTCATTTGGAGCCCGATGGCGTCTCCCGACAGCCAGCGTAATCAATTGCCCTATGGACCTTTGTAAAATGCAGCAAAAAGGGAGCAATAACTCCACTGACACCAAAGAAACAGAAAATAAGGTTATGCGTATTGGCTTTGCTCCACTCGGGTACATTTCATCAGGAAAAAGAGAAGGACTTGAAAAGCTAAATCAATAGTTAATTATATCAGGCATAAACATAAATACAGTTGTGCTAGTGCCTTGGCGAGGATTGCTAAGTATTGGTCTTTATGTCTTTTAAGAGACCCATTTCATCTTACGTAGCCAGTGGTCTATTAAACACACATGGTGTATTTCTATACAAATGATGTTCTTAAGTACAAAAAAAGAAAGTAAACTGAGAAATAAATAACCCGAATGTAGTTTAGCCAGAAGCAACTGACCAGCGAAGTGTTGCATGGGCAAGTTTGGATTGTAAGCCATTAGTGGAACAAATGGAAAGCATTTATCAAGCCACCCGCGTTTACGATCGGTAGAAACATGCCCTAATGAGGAAGACAAGACTACAATTCAAAAAAGCATGAACAGAAGCCATAAATACGAGCCTGTGAATGGATCACTGAGTCAAGAATCAGTTCAGTCTGACTTGTGAACGAATCATTCAGAGTACTTTGGTTTAAAAGATTCATTGTAAAGATCAAAAGAATAATTCATCTACAATTCATCATCAATTCTAATTTTCATTTAGTTTCAAATTTTGTACTAAAATAACTAAAATAAATAAAATGTATATGTGTCAACATATATATATATATATATATATATATATATATATATATATATAT
>JAFVLL020020432.1:48655-60342 GCA_021397915.2 Tor tambroides | reverse complement strand
TGAAAAGAGGGGTTGTCAGTGGGGGTCTGGCAAAATGTAACCACACACACACACACACACACACACACACACACACACACACACACACAGACACACACCTGAGGGCAGGTGATCATCTTCCTCTCCATGAAGCACCACATCCACGAGAGATCAGGTTGTCATGGTAACTGACCTACAAGCTGATTAAGGGAGCTCTGATAGAGAGAGTGTGAGTGTACGGTGGTGAAAATGAGACATTACGCTCAGACAAAGAACGACATCAAACACATCTTCTGCTTTTTTAAATGGCTGAAAATTGCAGCTGAATTTCAATCACAGATCATCAGTTCATACCTTGAATGGCTAACCAGCAAAACTGATGAGATATTTAAAGGAAGGAAAATCATATTCAGCATGTAGCTCAAGGTTATTGTCACTTCAGCTGGACTGATCTGACAATATTTATTTATTTATTTATTTTTTTGCCTGTGCCTCTCAGCTGAACAGGTGATGTAACAATTGTTAGTTCATGTCTAGCTTACATCAATGAATTTGATCAGTTTTACAAAAAATATGCATATAGTCCAATGTATTTTGTCTTTACAGCCTGAATAATCACAATTTTTGAACATAAACATTGAAACAAAACAACAATAAAACAATATAGTCTCAAAAAAAAATTGAGGTTGATACCTCAAAATATATATATACACAAGAAAAAAAATCACTCACATTATGTAACCTCTCCGAATTTATCACTGGACTTTTCTCTTATTAACAATATAGAAATTTCCTAAGTCAGTCCTTTGTTTAAATCACTCCTTGCTATGAAGCGCCATCTGCTGTTAGTAAAAGGATTATACTCTATAAGAGGAGTTTTGTTTGTAAACTGATATACATTAAAAGTCAAATAGATAGTTTATGAGCTCATTTTATATTTTTATTGGAATAAGACAGGAAGGAGAGACAAGGATATAAAAAATGAGAGAGAGAGGGAGTTTGTCTGTTACTCCTCTCTATATCCACACCCTACTCTTGATATGTCCATTCATATCTGACAGGTAGCAATTTATCTGTCACGTTAAGCTCTATAAGCTACGCTTAATGTATTCACTCGGACGACAACTTCCAGCCTCCACGTTGAGTAACATGATTACATGGCAGTGAAGGAGAGGGGGTGACCTCATTAACCTCTGGGATTGACTCCTTGATGAATGGTTCAAAGAAAGAGAGAGAGAGATTATCAGAAGCCTGATATCACTACTCTTTACAGAATTTCTGCAGGTTTTATGAAGGTACATTTAAGAGTTTTTAAAACCTTTTTAAGCCAAAAAAGAAAAAGAAAAAAAACAATTAAGGAATAAATTGAAGGGAACACAATAGTCCATATATCATCTAAATATAAATGTCTAGTGAGCATTTGTATTAGCAACACCTCAGAGTTTGAAAATACAACATCCATTAGTTTAATTCATTATAAAAAAATTAATTAATTACTAAATAACTCATTTTAAAAAAATATGTCATTGTTTTAGATTTGTTCAGTTTCTCAGAAAACAATATTTAATTTCTTCATTTTGCATCTCAAGTAAATGCATCTTGCTTTAAGGATGTTTACTGCGGATATTTGTATTGGAAAACAAAAATACTGAGGAAGATATTCATATTTTGCAATGCATGTGATATTTAATGCCATGACGTTATCTGCCTTCAATTTTGGGAGGTTGAATTCAGACTTTTTAAGAAACTTTAAGACCAGAAAAACCCTGTGTTTAGGGGAATCATAATTTCAGTTCAGTTAGATCTTACTGTTTATTTCAGTACAATGTATCACAGGGAAATACTTACCTTAAAAGACCTGTTGGTATCTCTAGTGCCGGAAAATATCAGAGGATAGATTCCCCCGAGTTTATATTCAATAAGCAGCCCCTGAAAAACAAGACACATTCAAATTTCACAGTATCATCAGTTACACAGAATGACCCATACATTATGAGGCTGTTACAAGTTTTTCAAATACATGAATATATTCTTGTCTGCACACAGTGTCTGTGTAAATACAGTCTGGGGTAGATGGTGATTAGACAACTGATCACTAACCCATGTGTAGATGTGAATGTCATTACTAATGGAATATGATTGCATCAAAAAATTGAAACAAGTTGAAACAAGTTCAGACAAGTTTAAAGTCCTATTTGTCGTAAACAACATTATGCCACAAATGCTGTAAATAACACTTGTATTGAACCCATTTAACCACTGTGAAATTAATAGATTCATTTAATTTAGGCTTATTTTGACAGAATTCACAAAAGCAGTAACTATCACAAAGACCTACACTGAGCAACAGCAAAGTGACTGTTGCAAGACAACCTGAAAAAGAGTGAGAAAGATGATAGCCCATAAGGGCAAAACCTATTTTGAAGGGTTGGATAGCATGCTATGTCACCATCACATGTTCAAATTCAGAGCAGACAGACAGACACCATGCTGTTGGGTCAAGTGGTGTGGACATGAGTGGGGGTGTTCAGACTGGCTGGACTTTGATTTTCTAATGTAGACATGGCCCTGAGAGGCAGGTTATCTATAGGCGAGGGAGGAAAAGGATATATATTATGATTCAAATGTTAAAGCAGTGGGGCTTCAGCTGATGTTTCTACAGTGGAAAAAAGAAACAGATAGCAATCATTAGAATGAGGGCACCTTGAGACATTATCAACCAACCAGAACATTAACAACAAACCTGAACTAAAGGGTTGCTTGGACCAACATTAAAGAGTCTCTCAGCATCCATTCACTTTCATTATTAGGAAAAAAGATGCAAAGGAATGACGACCGAGACATTATGTCATTGTGCTTAACATCTGATTTTGTTTTCCAAAGAAATAAAGTAAGTAATACGGGTTTGGAAAAAAAGAGGGTGAGTAAATGAATCGGACTTTTATTTTGAAAGCAAGAGACAGCCTTATTGATGACTTTTATTTTGCTTTCCAGCAGAGCCACAGGTTCCTCGGCTCCCGGAACAATGTCAAGCTGAAACGAAACTCCTTTAGCCGATGAGCTGTTTTGATCATTATCTCTTTTAGTTATTTTATTTTGATCGTTCAAACACCACCATAGCCTGTAGGATGGAGATCGGTGCTTTATCATGAAACTCCGCGAGCAGTATGACAGGTATTTATTTATTTATTTATTAAGACCTTTACTCTAAGAGCAATTTCAGGGCTTTCATAAAAACATCCAGAACCTTAGATTAAACCGTTAGAGATTAATTATAATAATAATAATAATTATTATTATTATTATCTTGATTTGATGCAGACCGAAGTTTAGGTCAGTTCATATATGTTACAATATGCACTTGGATAATCATGTAAACAGATGTGTAACTAAGGATTATCAAACGACCAAGGATTTTCATTTTGGGTAGGCCATAAAAGTTGGGGATGGCCACAATTTTACAGTGGAGTAGTAGTGATGATAATACATACAGTACGATGATTTTTGCGCTTTAAAACACGGCGAGAAATGAAACGTTAGCGCAAGAATAACGTAGCCAAACGTGATTGGTCAAAACATATACATATACATATACATATACATATATATATCACAGGTTCCAAAAAAAATATTAAGCAGCACAACAGTCAGTATATTAGAATGATTTTTGAAGGAAATCAGCATATTAGAATGATTTCTGAAGGATCATGTGACACTTTAGACTGGAGTAATGGCTGATGGAAATTCAACTTTGCATCATAGAAATAAATTATACTTTAAAGTATATAAAAATAGAAACCATTATTTTATACTGTAATAACATTTTGCAAGATTTTTTTTTCTGTATTTTTGATCAAATAAATGCAGCCTTGATGAGCATAAGAGACTTCTTTAAAAAACATTACAAGTCTAAGAGAGAAACCCCTTAAGCTTGAAGAAATGTATTTCTTTGTACATTATAATAATAAAACTCCTTTATAGTTACATGGAGTTTGCCTGTTTCACGTCTGTCTTCTGATGCACTGATTTGGTTTATTTTTCAGCAGAGGAACATATAGCGAGCCCAGAAGAGCGTTTAAACTGAGGGATTCACCTGATCCGATGCAAACCGATCCGAGCCCGCAAGGAGGGAACGGGCTGTCATTAACCCTGCAGCCTGAGCTGCTCGCCCGAATGCCTGGGGCTGGAAGCTCCAGCAGGCCGGAAACAGACGAGGACGTCCGGGTTCCTATCAGCAGCTCATCGGGGTCGACGAATGGACGTGGAGCGACCTCGCGGAGGCTGAGAGCAGCGAGCCACAGTCACTCCCATTCTCACGGACCCACGCACAGCCACGAGTCGGACAGCAGCGACTCTGACCTGGAATCCGGAGAATCCAGCAGCTCATTATCGGAGCTGCGCTACCTCCTGCGCTGGCTCAAGAAAAGTCTTCCTTTCATAGTTATTCTCTGTGCGAAACTAGTCATTCAGCATGCCCTGGGTACGTGTTAGTGAGGACAGCTGTGTATGCAGTGCTTATGATGTGTAAAGTTCATGACCCCTGTCACACGTCTGTGTTGCTGTTTTTCTGTAGGTCTGGCTGTTGCAGTTGGTCTGTTTACCACCTTTATGTATGTCAACAGAAGCATTCAAACGCAAGTCTTTCTCCACGTGAGTCCACCGTATTATTTGACGTTTAACAGGGGAGTTAAAGACCAGTGCTTGTAACTCTTCTAGTATGGTTATAGGTTAATCTGTTGTGGTGATCTATGAACTTTGCTCTTGAGCAGATTTGCTTCATGTGCAAAAGTCTATTCACATCAAGAGCAATATAAAAATTCCTCAAGGAATTTACATTAAAAGTGACAGTAAATATATTTTTAATGTTTCAGAATATTTCTATTTTAATAAATGCTGTTCTTTTGAACTTTCTACACACCAAAGAATCCCGAAAAAAAAAAATTAATACAATTACCACAGAAATATTAAGCATTGATAATAAGAAATGTTTTCTGAGCACCAAATCAGCATATTGGAATGATTTCTGAAGACACTGGAGTAATGGCTGCTGAAAATTCAGCTTTGACATCACGGGAGTAAATGTTAAAATATCTTAAAATAGAAAACAGCTCAATTGTTTAGACTGTAATAATATTTCAAAATGTTAGTTTACTGTATTTTTTATCAAATAACTGCAGTGTTGGTAAGTCTAAGAGACTTCTGTTATAAAAAATATATATAATTTTATTAACCCCAAACTTTTGAATTGTAGAGTTTGTATGTATAAATAATTAGTAAAAATATATATTAAACTAACTAAATAATCTGATGGTTCCTTCGTTTTTTTCACCTGTGTAAAGGACCGAAGGACAAAGTTGCATTGTGCCTGGCTCTTGCTGTTCCTCACATCCTCCAGTCTCCTCGTGTTCTACACTTTTCACACTCAGTCACTTTATCGCTGGTAAGTGCTTTACATCGTATCACCACAAACTGTAATGTACTATGATTAGTGTAATACACCAACTAAATGACAAAGACGTACCATGTAGATCAAATCATCTCTCTCTTTCTTGTTTCATCCCCCAGCCTCATTTTTGCCAACGCTACAATAGATTCTCAGAACTTCTGGGAGGTTTTATGGAGCGTCGGTGTGACTAACTTCATTTTGAAGTTTTTCTTCATGGGGCTTAAGTGTCTTATTCTCCTCATCCCCTCTTCGCTCATGACAAACCGGCAAAGGGTGAGCAGGATTTGTAACATTATTTCATTTGCTGCTCTCAATCAAAATGCACGTTAGCTTCACCGTATCCTTCCTGCTTTCCATAGGGTCAGTGGTACATGCTCATAGAGGAGGTGGGTCAGTTGTATCAAGTGATCGCTCCTCTCCCGCTTTGGTTCCGCTATCTGGTCAGCTACGATGAGATGGACACCTCAGTTGGTCTGACTCTGGGAATCCTGCTAGCCTTGCTCTACCTCATAATGAAGGTGTGCACAATCATTATAATAAACTGCTGTTTGAAACTAATACATTATTAGGATATATACAATAATCTAATCTTATTATGTTTCTTTTTTAGCTTTTGGCTTTGTACGGACTGTCAGGATCATTGCAAAAAACATTACGGACCTTTTTCAGTCCTGAGGTACAAAATATCACTTATTACCTGTCCTGTGCTGCTCTCCTTACTCTGAAATATTGCTTGGCTAATCTGTAAGACAAATAGTGAAATTATACACAAATGTCTTGTTTTCTGTATGTGCTGTTTAATGTTGTTCTTACCTGTCTGTAAAGGTGAACGGAGCTCCAGCCAGTCCTGCTCAGGTTAGAGAGGCAGGTGACATTTGTCCGATCTGTCAGGCTGATTTTAAGCAGCCTCGGGTCCTCGTGTGTAAGGTGAGAATGTGCGGTCCTTGAGTTTGACCTCCAGTGTCATACCCCCTTAACCTCCACTTTCCCAGACTAAACCATAATGCTTCTTGTACTCAGTATTTATTAGAAAGCTCAACCCACATGAAAAACACAATGTAATTCTTATTTTGTAAAAATATCAGTATTTCATGTATATATGAGTTCCTTACATTTTTGTCATATTGTCTTTAAAATTATTTTTCTAGCAGCCCTATAGCAACATTATATATTTTATATATAATCATATATATGCGTGTGAGAGGAATTCCTTGCGCTTTTGTCAGTTTTTGTCTGATGTTAATGGTCACAACATGCAAGTAAACAAATAAAATAAATGATAGAAAATATAAGTAAAAATAAAATGATACTTTTTAGTAACTGTTTAAGATATTCTTATGTTTTATTTTATATTATTCTGCATCTCCCTCTCCTTGATATATACAAGAAAATATATCTGTAAACATTTAGCTAGCATTGTTTTTTGTACAATCCTTTTTTATATTTAAAAATGCATGATTATTTTACTAGATGATCATAATCACATTTACATTATTATTCATCTTTGTGTAAATGGACAAATGTGTTGGCGGTAATTTTACTACAGCTAGTATGTTACATACTTTGAATGTTATAATGTGTCCTGTCCACTTTTTTTAAATAACTCGAAAAACTTGTTCTTATTGTGTTTCAGCACGACTTTTGTTCTTGTAGAAGTAATGCACAGTGTCACATAATGCATGTGCTTAAATGTCAACTATTTACTGTTTGATTGTCTTCAGCATATCTTCTGTGAGGAGTGCATCGTCCAGTGGCTTAACCAGGAGAGAACCTGCCCCCTCTGCCGCACTGTCATCACAGACAAGGTGCATAAGTGGAAAGATGGTGCAACATCAGCTTATTTACAAATCTACTGAAATCTCACTGAAAGGACGGAGACACAGTGTTGTGACCTGTTGAAACATTCAACCAGCAGTGGATCCACAGAACGTGGACAAACATCTCCGTTGAGCAAACAGCACTTGTTATAAGGCAAAGGGCTCTAGAAAAAGCTCCAGTTTTGAGTTTTGAAATCTAGATAACTTGTCAAAAGGACAAGTGCATTCACCAGCTCTTGTATTATTATTGTTGCATGTAGAACTCCCTTATTTTTTTAGTGTCTATAATTTATATTCCTCTTTGTGTTCTTGCATGCCATCTCTGGTTTTACTAATTACCTTGTTGGGTGTAAGCAGAAGAATACAGTGGAGACAAATGGATTTCTTCATATTGTATTTGTGGACAAACAATATAGCAGAAATTCATTTGTCATCTCCCTAAATGTATTTTAGCATTTTTTGTTTTGTTTTTCATAGATACTGGGTTTATTTTAATCCAATCATAAAGAGTTCTGGATTTTGCATTCTATTTGAAGTATTCTGGTTTCTTTGGTAATAATCTGAATGTGAGGTAACTGCACATGAACTACTGATTTATCAAATGATGTAGCGTTAGAAGGTTGTAACCATGTGATTTTTTGTGACTGAACAACATACAATGGCTTTTGAATTATTAAAATGATACTGTACATGCTAAATGGATTTGTAATTCAGGCCTTTCACAGACACATGGTATTTTTCTAATCATGTTGTACTTACGTTGTAATAAACCAAAGGAAATATCTATTTTAGTACTATCATACAGTATACAGTTACGGTTGTATTTTTATCCAGTATATTTGACCAAATAAATTTTTCAAACTGTTAAAAAAAAGTGTTACTGAAATGTTTTGCCCGGTAAATTCTCGAATTCAACTTTATTGATTTTGTAGAATTCACTAGAGCTTAAATTAAAATGAATTTTAAAAAACACCAGCAATCACAAAACACCAGATTTTAAACAATCTCACCCTTCCGTACCTTACATCCATTCATTGTTTAAACCAAACGTGCCGCTGTCGAAGAAACACAGCACTTCAAGCATTTGCATTTAAAATGCAAAATGTCTCCTCATCTGCATCTCAGTTCTTTTCACAGGCTAATCCAGGAAGTTTCAGAATTGGTTCCAACTCTAACCTAATGGAGTACCACAGATTTTTAAGATCAGGTTCAGTTCAACTCTTTCTAAAGTGCACTTACACACCACATTACATTTTTATAATGATGAAGATAAAAAACCAGACCATTAACACATAGCACCAAGTTATGTCTTAATATTCCAACATGACTGCAAGAATCAGTGGGAGACGGTTTGAGAGGTTTTAAACCCAGGCCATGAGTCTAGTGATTATATGGACTGGGCTCCTGGTCAATATCCAACTCATTGGACTGACACAAGTGATACATAAAGCCATTTACGCCACATTACAGAGCCCTCTCTCTCAGCCAGCATTGCATAGAATAAATGGTTGATATTTGTGTATGCAAAGGCAAAATGGGATGCTTCCATAGTCAAAGTACCAGTTAAGAGGCAATTTAATTAAGCTGCTGGTCTCACACAGATTTCAAAATCAAAGGCTTTCACATATGAAGCCTTTATGGGCTGTTAACTGCCACGGCACAGCAGGCTGTTGTTTATCAGTAGGCACTGTATCCGACAGCTTAAGATATTCACAATCATGCTTCCTGTGCATAGTGAGTACAGCCAATTATTGGCTTGATGGAAACTGCTGCAAAGTCCAGACAGTTCAATCAGAGCAATGGCCTCCTAATGTCCAACCACAATTACAATCTACACGACAGAAATTAGAGTTCGAGGAGGTGAGGTTAACATCACATTCAATCAGTGAGTTACAATGTCACAACAGAACAATGTTCTCAAGCAGAAAACAAGCCTATTTTACATTCCCACAGGAAAAAAGTGTGTCATTCAGAAATTGTTTAAATGCGGTCATACAGACGCAATCGCAGCCTCGCACGCAGATGTTCATTGATAACAATAACACTTCTATGAGCACAGGACTGCCTGTGAAACACGATACAAACAACCACCCACAATGACTTACATACAGCACAGTCTTAATAAGATGCAGATTCAGTGTTGACCAGTTCAAGGAGTCACATCATCATACCATGTATACTGTATCTGTAAGAACTATAATACAGGGAAAGAGCACCAACATTCATGAAGAATCACGTCTATGTACAGCAATAAAGTAAATACTGATTTACCACTTTATTACGCTTCCATCATTCTGGATTGATCTAGAAGAGAGATCTTCTTTCCCCTTAACCACATATATTCAAGCTTATTCAATCAAAATTCAATAGAATAATAAATGGTTTTCTAGTGTACAGTGCACATCCTGAAAACATGTTTCAAATTCCAACATTTTTAATGTCCTTGAGAATAATAAAATTGTTTTGACTCCAACACTATTGTAGAAAGAAGTACAAAATAATTAAATTTAAAGGGGGCTGGCATGTATTCATGTAACTAATCTGGCTAAATCCTGAACAGCATTTTTGACTATAAAGAATAAATCACTTGCATAGTTTACAAATCTATATGGCACCTGAAAAATAAATAGCTCAAAACATATTCAGGAAAAAAAAAAATTAGTTACTGATAGGGGAAGTGTTAAGGAAACTATGTCAAAACTTGTCTTGCTGTCTTCGATACAATTAAATCAATTAAATAAGCATTCTGTTTAAAATCAATAGTTTTCACAGATGGGTGACAGCATATCAGTATTACTGGTATTTGTGTTTGTGGATGTGGCTTAGAAAGAACTAACTGGATTATCCAATATTATATAGTCATTTAGTATTTTTATTATTCTTTGGTCAGAAAATTTGATTGGAAAATAGCTTTTTACTGTCGAAAAGAAAAACAGTGATTTGATGCCCAGAACATTCATACTCGAATGTATGAATTTGAAATGTAATCAAGAGCAGATCAAAACAAGAGAATAATGCCTTGAGGTCATCTAACACTGTCTCGTGAACTTACAGCAAAAAACAGCTTATTTTTACTTCATAGTTTATCATTGGTAGGTTAGGCTAACATGATTGTAGATCTCCAAGTTTCCAACATCTGTGATTCTAGGGGTCCTAACAACTATTGATGATATAAAGAATCAAAAACATCGCAAATCAGACAGATTCCTCAAGAACGCAGACCTGGATCTTCTCTCGCCATTTTAAAAAGACAATTCACCCAACATCTAAAATTCTGTCATCATTTACTCTCATGTCGTTCCAAACCTGTATGACTTTCTGTTCTTCTGTGAAACACAATAGAAGACATTTTGAAGCATGATTCACCTGTTTTTGTCCATATAATGAAAGGCAATTGGTCTAAAACAACAAAACTCTGAGAAAATCTTCTTTTGTGTTCCACAGAAGAAAGAAAGCAAGTTATACAGGCTTGGAATGGCATAAGAGTGAGTACATAACAGAATTCATATTATTTGAGTGAACTATCCATTTAAATACTGTTACTATTAGAGCAATCCCAACATCACACAGTCAAGCAAAACATATTAACAAGTGGCTTAAACTCAGTGTCTCAGACCAAATTTCAAATATACAACAGAAGATATTATGTATTTTCCCTAAAGTTTTGCATGAGCATGGCATATAAAAGATAAACTGTGAAATTCATGCTCAGAGTCGCCTGAAGCGCAAGATGGGCTCTCTTTTTAATAGCAAGCAACAGACCACCTCACCATAGTGCAAGCAGAGAGAGGTCACAGGCTTTGTTCTGGACAAGCTCTAGATGCTTGCATGAAGTACACTGATGCGGCAAGTGTTTAAGAGACAGAAACTGGGCGCAGAAAGGCCTTTTGGGTAATTTGATAAATTCCTAACGTACAAAACTTAAGACGTTCATCAATGATTCATCCTCAGATGCTTGGGTCTCCTGCCGCCCACTGGGTGAGCCGGTTTCACGAAGGATCCTGTGTTGGATCTCAGTGGTTTTTTGATGGGGAGAGGGGCTGACACCTCCATGTTGCTGCTAATGTCCATCTGCTCCACATTAGACACCTTCATGGTCGAATCAGTGGACGGCAGGAGAGAGGAGGTGGTTGTGGGCACTTCTGGGAAGGGTGGACCCCGAGACCAACCGTCTTCCCCTTTAGCCTTCACAGGGCTGGAAAAAGCAAGTATGGCATCACGGGTTATGGATCTCGATTCATATTGAGTTAGGAAAAACGTGACCAGATAAGCATGTTACAGCATGTACACAACTTTAGATTTAAAGCCCAGATAAATGAAATCAATGTCATTCCCTACAAAATCAAAGGGCTGGGAATCAATACACATTTCGATCAGTTACTGTATATTATATATATATATATATATATATATATATATATATATATACACACACACACATACAG
>JAFVLL020020432.1:0-48556 GCA_021397915.2 Tor tambroides | reverse complement strand
CTGTATATTATATATATATATATATATATATATATATATATATATACACACACACACATACATACATACATACATATATAAATATAAATATACAGAGAGAGAAAGAGACGAAGAGGAAGTGGTAAGGGATTTGGGTATTTTTCACCTACTGTTTGAATAGTATTAATTCAGACATACTACTCTTTTTATGTACTGTTTTCCACCTACTTTATAGTATGAAAGCATGATTAATCTGGAAACAAAAAATCTTTTTTTTTTTTAACTCGGCTCTACAACATCATAAAACTGGACAAAACTACGTCATACACACTTCAAACTGTGAATCTAAGTGGAATGAAAAAACATTACCTCACTGGTGTTCTTGGGCTTCCCAGAAGCTTACGATGTGAACGGGATTTTGGCTCAAAAGTGAACTTCTCGTTGATGTTTTCGAGCACAGACGGAGCTATGTACGTAAAGCCCTGAGGAGAGACAACATCCGAGAAGAGATTAAATAAATAAAAAAAAAGTTTGTGTAGACAAAATAAAAGGAAAAAAAAAAAAAAAAAAAGATGAGTGTAGAGGATGTGCAATTATGATGAACCAAAAAAAGAACATGTCACGCTAAGAGCTGGAAAAAACAGTTAAACAGTAATAATACAGACCAGATGAGAGACATTATCCCTTTCTCGTAAGTTTGTCTGCAAAAAGAACTAATTTACCACACACACAATGCTAAGACACACTCACAATGTGGGTCGGAAGTCAGAAATGAATCTCGTACACATTCTTGAGTGCTGTACACAGCATGCCGATGATAATTAAGATCAAATGGTGTATAAACTAATTTTGAGGCTTCAGTCGGGTTCTTGTTATGTTTGGGCTATGGTGTCACGTACTCTAAGGCCTTGGTGGTGTGTCTGAAGAACATCTTGGTTTATAATAAAAATTTGTTTAATATTTTATTTATCTACACTACCGTTCAAAAGCTTGGGGTTGGTAAGCTTTTTGAAAGAAATGAATACTTTTATTCAGCAAGGCTATATTGATCAAAAGTACATACTTTCGCATTGTTACAAAAGATTTCTATTGCAAATAAATGCTGTTCATTTGAACGGCTGAAAATTCAGTTTTGCAATGACAGAAATAAGTCACATTTTAAAATATATTTCAATATAAAATGATATAAATTATAATAACATTTCACAATATTATTGTATTTTTGATTAAATAAATGCAGCCTTTGTGAGCATAAAAAACATTAAATAAAATTGTTCGACCCCTGAATGGTATCTGTATACAAAGCAGTACACTATAATATCAGTAGCCCATAATAATGGTAATATCAGGCTTGTAATATTTTCAATTTATCTGTCATTGGCTAATAAACATAAAGAAGTACACTATTGGTATTTCAAATAAATGTAACACAGTTGGAGTCCTCACAGTGGTATAGTGTTGATGCAGAGACCATATATTTAAAAAAAAAAATGTACAGATAATTTTAGCCTGAAAAGTGACCAGGCGAACAAACTGACCAGGAAGACTTGGTTGGCGCTTTCACTGAGTGTCGAGTCGTCGGGACTGTCCACAGGAGTCTGACTAGTGAACTTGGAGTCAAACTGGCTAACATCATCTGCTGATCGCTGCAGAAATAGAGATCTGTGAGGAGTTATTATCAGATACTACATCATGAGCTCTATAATACACGCAATAAGAGAGACAAACAGTTGATTGTACCGAGAGAGAAAACATTATCTCGTACCAAAAAAGGCTTAAAGGGAGGTTCAACTTTAAAAGCCAGCAGATCATCCCAGTTCATGTGTCTGAAGAAGGAGTGGGTCTAAAAAATAAAATCTGTTTTTAAAATCTATAAAACTCCACTGTATATGTATATGCAATCTCCTGCGTTTATGATAATGGGTTCATCATATCGTAAGGCCAGATACCTGGACATCTAAAGCATCTCTAGGACCTGCTCCCATCCTCGTTGATGCGTTTCTTCTCAGCAGCTGGATGCGAAACACACATACAAAACCCCGTAAGTTGAGCAATAGTAGAATCCCACATCGGTGTGAAATCTGATTGACCTTAAGACTTCTACCTTTTTCAGAAGGTCTCGTGCTTCTTGGGTGAGGTAAGGTGGAAGGTTCAGTTTGCACCTGAGGATTTTGTCTATGGTTTTTTTCCGATTCTCTGCGGTGAATGGCGGCTGGAGGTGAAAGTTAAAAGGTTGGTTAAAGAGCAGTCTGGGTAAATTAGTTTGTACTCCATGCACAAGACACTTGATATCTCCACAATAATGCTTTCTCTATTTTGAAATCTGTCTGAAATTATGTTCAACATCTAGTATCTAGTCCTCCCAGAAAACTGGAAGCTGTTTGGTAGGAGTAACTCCGTATTAATGCCAATAGTTTTGTGTCTGCATACTTTCGGTCATGTGGTGTAGGTTCTAGGTTTTATCTACATTTGTTTAAATTAACTGTTTGAATAAGGTTCCATCATGTTATTTTTGGCTTCACACAACAGTGTCCAAAGAGGTCACAAACTAGTTCAACAGAATCTCTGTCTAGCAAAATTTATGTCAATAGAACATCTCACCAGCGATTATCAATAACAAATTTTCACATATTCCTTGTCAAGATGTAAGGTCTGTCCTCTGTCTAATTAACTAAAAACTCTCTCTCTCTCTTTCTCTTTCTCTCTCTCTCTCTCTCTATATATATATATATATATATATATACACACACACACACACACACATACATACTGCCAGTCAAAAGTTTTTTAAAGAAGTCACCAAGCCTGCATTTATTTGATCCAAAGTATAGCAAAAAGTGTCAAATTTGGAAATATTTATAATATTTAAAATAACTGATTTCTATTTGAATATATTTTAAAATGTAATTTATACCTGTGATTTCAAAGCTGAATTTAGCTGATTTTGCTGATTTGCTGCTCAAAAAACATTTACTGTATAAACAAGGTTTCCACAAAAGTATTAAGCATCACAACTTTTTTTTCCCCAAAAACCGATAAAAATAATAAATTACTCTTGAGCATCAAATGAGCATATTAGATTTCTCAGTAACACTGTACAATAAGGTGTCATTTGTTACCATTAGTTAGTTAATGTATTAACTAACATGAACGAACAATGAACAATACATTCATTGCACTATTTATTAACCTTTGTTAATGTTAGTTAATAAAAATACAGTTGTTTATTTTTTTGTTCATGTTAGTTCACAGAGAATTAACTAATGTTAAACACAACTTGTGATTTAATAATGCATTAGTAAATGCTGAAGTTAACATTAAATAAGATTAATAAATGCTGTAGAAGTATTGCTCATTATTAGTTCTTGTTAACTAATGTAGGTGAGTAATGTTAACTAATGAACCTTTCTGTAAACTGTTACAGATTTCTCAAGAATCGTATAACACTCAGAGTAAGGGCTGATGAAAATTCAGCATTGCCAACGCAGAGAAAAAAAATGCATATAAATAAGGTATCAGAAAAATAATTTTGTTTTAAGAAATTAGACAACAGAAATATAATTTTAAACTGTAATAATATTTCACAGTATTACTGTTTCTCTGTATTTTTGATCAGTGCAGCCTTGGTAAGCATAAAAGACTAATTTCAAAAACAATTAACACGGAACTTTTGAACAGTAGTGTAAGCATTTAGAAAACATCTGTAACTCTCTCTATGTATATATATGCATATATATGTACATATATAATCTATATGTATATATTTATCTACTGATATTATACAAAGCTTACTGACCTACTATGTATCTAACTTCATGTAAAACATTATTGGAGAAGCAACATATCACAAAGGAGATGAAAGACAGGACACTCACAGCTCCTGTTAGCATGTCATACATCAGGGCTCCCAGACTCCACCAGTCCACAGCTCGGTTATGGCCGCTTCTCATGAGGATTTCTGGTGCCCTGAAAGAGGGAGAGGACAAGAGAAACAAAGAGAAGGAGACAGAATGAATGAGTGAAGAGAGAAAAGGCTAGCACACCAACCATTTTTTTGTGCTGCTGTCTTTTTCACTTTGACCTAAATGACACCGGAGGCCCCAAGTAAGCCTTCAGCTGAGATGATTGATGGAGACTCTGACCTCCATGAACTGCTCTGTACAGACTTTCAAGAGGCCACATCGTTGAAAACAATTGTACTCGCTCTTTTAAAATGAAGTTCAAGTTAGTTGTTAAACAACACAAAGCTCCCTTTCTAACCTAAACAGGCTGCTCAGAAATTTTCATGGTTGTGCTGACATTACAACCATGAGTACAATAAAGTTAACCATCAGTATTTAGTATTCAGCAACTTAGCCAATTCAGATGAACTTCAGAGTGCACTACTGTTTTTACACTGGCCATTTACATCTAACTGTGTGAAAATGTGAGTTTGTACATACATGTACTCTATGGTTCCACAGAAGGTGTGTGTGACGGTACCATCGTGGATCGACTCCTTACAGAGACCGAAGTCTGTCAGCTTCACATGACCTGAGATGAGAATGAAATGAGCACATCCAGAGGAGGACAGTCTTTATTGAACAGGCAGTGGTGCAAGTCTGAGGACTATCTGGGATAAAGGGACAGAGAGGTTTGTGTGTGTGTGTGTGTGTGTGTGTTTTATTACCATTGTTATTGAGCATGATGTTTTCTGGCTTCAGATCTCTGTAGATAATGCCTTTCTGATGAAGGTGACCCAAGGCCATGGAAATCTCTGCAAGGTAAAAACTAGGAGAAGGAAATATAATTGGAGGTAGGTAGGTAGGTAGGTAAGTAAATGAATGAATGAATAAATAAACAAATACATAAAGTTTATAGAAATTAATGTTCACAAAATCCATGAATTTGAACATTTTTATTTCTTTGTTAAACAAATAGTTCACCCCAAAATGAAAATTGTATTATTATTGTATCACACTCATGCAATTTTAAACCTGCATACTTTTTTTTATGTATTTATTACATATTTATTTTTTCTATATTATTTCCCCATATAAATTAGGATTCAAAAGATTAATAATATATAGTGCAACAGTCAAACAGGCCACTTTCAAGGTGATTTATTCCTATTTGGAGCTTGAAACCTCTTGGTCAACATGAATTGTTGTTGTACGGAAAAGACCTATGTAGAAACTCATTAAACATATTTAAATATAATTAAATATGTGTGTCTGTTACAAATAAAAAAAAAAAAATAACAGCATGCAGGTTTGGAACGACATGAGTGTAAGAAAATAATGATTTTTTTTTTTAAATGATATTTTGATAGAACTATCCCTTTATTAATTCAGATTTTTCTCCAAAGCATCAAAATATATATAAATAAATATATTAAAATAAATAATAATAATTTTAACAAATTAACAGTTATAATGGTCATTGTTTTCAATAATTTGACAAGGAATTTCAAATATTGGGTCAGACAAACTAACAAATCAGCATTTGGGTTGGCTGCACAAACTTCACTTGTTAAGGCAATGAATTTTGAAAGCCTTCCACACAATATCAACGTTTACACAAAAGAGAGGCATTTCAGCTACATAGCAGACAGGTCTATATCCTGAACGATCTATATCTTGATAAGACTGATAAAGCTCAACTTACCAGGCTGTGTCCTCCAAGAAGATCCCTTCCCTCTCCAGCTGCATGAACAGCTCTCCACCTGTTAAAAAACATGAACTTGATTCCAGATACATTCTCTAAAACAAGTCTTGCTTCAAATCTTTTCTCAAAACCATAACTACTGAATATTTTTTTTTATAAAAAAATACAAAATTATATATATATATATATATATATATATACACACACACACACACACACACACACACACACACACACACACACACACATTGTCCAGGATTTGCTGACTTTTGAGCTCAAGAAAGAAGAACTCACCGCTTAGGTACTCCAGGATGAGGTAAAGTTTGCCTCCTGTCTGAAAGGCGTATATGAGGTCCACAATGAAAGGATGCTTAACTTCCTCCAGGATACTTCTTTCTGCTTTAGTATGAGCAGTGTCCTTTGCATTGCGAACGATCATGGCCTGTTGAAACAGACAAAAGCATCAATATACATTAAGAAATACTGTGTTTTTTAAAGTGAATGTCAAGCACATAAGCACTGTTTGTACATTTTCTTCCTGTGGACATCTATTCGCCAGAGGGTTGTAACACCCCTAATCACAGCTGTGAACTCATCAGGCTAGTGTCATTAATGCTTTTATTGTTGTTGCAATAAACAGACGTGTGCACATCTAATTTGGGAATGGAATCCAGAGCATTTCAATCATGCAAGCACAGTGAACAATGCAGAATCATTCTCAAAATGATTCAACTGCATCCATGGCCTCAGAACACAGCCATCGCTTGCTCTCATTCTGTTGTAGAGTGGTTTAAAGATAATTTAGCTACAGTGTAAAATGAAGAGTCTACTGCTGATACGAATAGAGCCACATTCTTTCAGAATGCAAATCTGGTCGGCTGAGATTGCATCACATTGTGACCACATCATATCTTTCTACCATGTTGATAAATGACCAAATCTACCACCCATCCACTGTTTGCCAAATTAGACTCTGTGAAGCATGCTATTATAAAACCTTATGTTCTAAAGATGTTAAACTAAGCATTTTGAGCAAAGCAATATTCCTCCTCTTGAATGCTTTATGATCCAATTGTTTTGACTGTTAAACTATTTTATTAGCTGTTGTGAAAAGGAAAAACACACTTAAACTATACAAACAATTAAACAATCATTATAGAAACTGTCTGATGAAATACTCCTTAGACATTATTCACGGGCCTGCGGCAAACCACACCAATACAACCTGTTAACCAGCAGGACCAGGCATGATGGAACACCCATACTGACTTACAGAGAACGGGCCATACCTTTTTCAAGACCTTCATGGCAAAGATCTTCCCAGAATCTGCCCCTGTTACCTTGCGAACTTGAAAAACCTGTTTTTTTTTTAACAGAAAAGGACTGTTAACATATAAAAGTTGAAAGTCTGATAAAAAAGGCACAGTCAGATGTGCAATAAAAATCTGCAAACGAAAACTAAAAGCATTAAGACCTCAGTGCAAACACATTACCTACAAAATTGTTCAAAAGACTTTTTTTAAACAAAAATGAATGGATACTATTCAGCAAGGATGCATTAAATTGATCAAAAGTGATAGGAATGACATTTATAATGTAACAAAAGATTTCTATTTCAAATTAATGCCATTCTTTTGAGCTTTCCATTCATCAAATAATGTATGAAAGCAACTGTTTGCTGAAAATTCAGCAAATTCCAAATATTTTAAATTACATTATGAACTACATTAAAATAGAAAACATTTATTTTAAATTATAATAATATATCACAATATTACTGAATTTATTGTATTTATAATCAAATAAATGCAGCATAAGAAGCTGCTTTCAAAAACTCTTTCTGACCCCAAATGTTTGAAGGGTAGCGTATATTATTTTGCGGCCCATATTATGTGTTATATCACATGCGGGGAGGAAACACTAGGTAGCACTGCTAATCTTGCTTACCTTTCCATATCCTCCTTTACCCAAAACACGAAGCAACTCAAAACATTCCGGACGAATCTGCTCCGTGCCTTGATTCACACTATTCTCGGAGATCTCAAACTTCTCACAGTCTTCCATACTGCTCCAAAACATTCAAATATCGACATTTAATTAAAGAGAAGACATTTCACTTTTTGAGGAGCTCAATTAAAATGACATCAAATATAATTAGTAGCACTTTGACATACAATTCAAAGCCACTGCACTGGTCCATGCATTCATTACTCTTGGCCTGTGGACAAAAACAAAGTTTTGGTGTTTATGGTAGGTTTACACAGTGTTTGAGGTGTGGACTGCAGTTTTTTGTATCTCTGCAGCCTTTCCACTAAATGCGCAGTGTGCAGATCTGACACGGCCATTAAAGCTCAATCTATACTAGTGACTGATACGCACTGGCTCTTTACCATCAACTGGAGTATCAAGGTCACTGATCACTGTTATCACATTACAAGACCCAGTCTAACAATAGAGAAAGTGACAGACCAATGCAAGTTGGACCTACAGAGGATTTTTTTTTTTTTTTTTTTTTGTGGTTTCAGAAGTAGTTCAGGAGCAAAGCTGGTCTAAAAATCTGACATGAGAACTTGTCAAACTTTTGAACACTAAACCTCTAATGTCTATTTTGCTTTCATTTCAGTGATATAAAAATGAACTGCAGCTGAAATGTTTTAAAAGTTCATTTCTCTCATATTTAACATGATTCTGAAGACTGTCATAAACGTTTGACAGCCCATTAAAACAGACATCTTCATACACCTGTGATGCTAGGTAAGTGATGCTAAGTGATCCAGTTTAAGCAGGTAGCTGGTCTGAGTTGGTCACTATGTCCGGCTATATGTTCTAAAAAATCAACTGGAATATCTTCAGTTTGACCAACTGTTAGCTGGTCCAAGAAGGTCCACCATATCAATAACCAGCTTGAACCAGCTAATGTCCAGCTTTGACAGGCTAGAAACCATCTTAAGCTAGCTTAACCATCTGAAGCTAGACTCTAAAATCGTATTAAAACAGACAAATATGTCCACTTATAATAATGGTATTGCCACGATGCGTCTTATATATCATGGTGGTAAGTACTAAATCTTTCATTTTCAAAACATTTTAAACCATATAATAATCATAGATTACCGTGGTAAATATAAAAATAGCGTGGTATTGTCATCTAAGTGTTTACTACAGTAACGTTACAGCCATAATACTTTTATGCCGTGTTTCTGAAGCGTGTAAGATCTTCAGGCCGGTGTTCAGGCGATGCGGAAAAACTGAAACCGAGCCGGTTACCGGTTACATACCCCGTCGGCGAGCTCCTCGTCTGACACATTGTCCTCCGGCGGGTCCATGTCGATATCAAACACCCCAGCCATGGCCACAGTCTCTTTACACACTCCAATACCGGAATAACGATGAAAACGGACACCTCATGGTCCGACACAACTCACCGACGCCATAACTGGCTCCGGTACGCAACGTATTTCTACGGAGATTAACTAACGTTACCAGTAAACGATAATCACGGCGAGTTTCACAGAGCGTCAGTGCGCATGCTCCGGAATGTGTAAAACAACTGTCAACAACTAAATCTACCTTTTTATTTATTTATGCCTTCTATTTTACTCCGGAAGATTGTAGCTGAGGTAAGTGGGTGCACGGGTACAAAAACACACAGTACCGCTTCACTGCCAATAGGTGTCGACAAAAGACCTGCCAATGTTTTGCTTCTGTCAAGAGCTTCAAGTGCGTGCTGTTACAGCCCACTGATAAAGCTAATCAGCAGTGTGCCTGTTTCCAAGCTTAATTTGTTTAATTATGAAATAACTGTACGTTTCTTCATCTGATTTAAGGGTATAAATAATGGTTTTCCGAAGTTGTACACAAAACAACGATTATTGGAGTACAAGAAAATATTATTTCAGTCTTTCTGCTACGAGGTTTCACATTTAATTGCAGCGTTACTTGCCGTTTTTTTGTAATTGTCTATTTTTTTTTAAAGTAAGTCCCATACCATTTTTTTCAGTATATGTATACACATACTTAAATTTCATTTCATTGTATCATTAAATATGTTGTTTTGCTTGAGCATATGTGATTTTGTGTAGAATAATTAAGCCTAGGTGTATTACAGTTTAGATTTGGAAGGAGATCGATGTAAGAGAAAAGTTCGATCCTTTTGTCAATATTGGATTATTCATGAAGGGTAATTCTATTGAATGAAGGTAATTATATTCAAACCTTTTATCCTAAACTATTTTATAAACGTTCAAAAGTCAGCGATCTCTCCAAAAGCGATGGCATTGTTACATTGTTACAAAGTGCTGGATAGCCACAATTCTCTGTTCCCCACTTTATAAAACCGCATGAATGGATCACAATGGGCACTTTGTGTGTAACATACGCAAAAATATGCACATTTGTGTGTCACACACACACACAAAATTACTATGCAAATTCTAGTTACAGGGACTTCCCAAAATTGTGTTTTTTTTTGTTTTTTTTTTGAAAAAGAGGCATAACTCATCCATACTTTACACAACCTGACACCAAAACAATGCATATCACAATGTATGGCTATTGATATGACATATAATACATCAAGCTATTTGAAGCTTAAGTGTTTGTTATAAAAACTGGCCTCCTGTTGTAGATTTCAGACACAGATTGTTCTTTGTTCCAAGAAATATACAGCTGTTTAAAACGAGAGCAGGAAGCTAACAGTTTAACAAAGTGTCCATTCTTCTGCTAGTTTTAATGATACATACCTGTGGGTTTCGTGAGAGGTAAAGATACCCAGTAGGCTATCTGCGTCAGGTAACGTTTACACCTGGTTCTGAGTCAGCTTGGGTGTGCCAGTGTTCTCCTGTTCGGTGACAGCACATCATTGATTCATGTGACGGGTTAAAGCCCCTGACTCACCTGGACTTCAGCAGACTTTTAATTATGAATACACTTGCCTTTGAGTGCTGTATACTGCATATGGTGAACTGTTGTAGTTTTACTTTCACCCAGATAACATGTACTGCGTTATATAGATTCTTGTCACAAAGTGAGGACACTTTAATTTAGGCCTACAAAACTGTTAATATGCATGAGAATTTAAAATGTTTTAAAATACTTAAAAAGTATGTTTTTTTTTTTAAATATTGAAACTAATATCCAAAAATGTTCACGTGTCACCTACTGGTTGCTCGAGGTAGCGCCTACTACGCGTGCATGTTGGAAATTTAAGTAAACCCGCAAAAGTGTGGTGTTTGGTCACATGCTATGCAAGAACACCTGATCTTATTGTGCAACCTACACAAAAGATTGGTCATAAGCTGGAGGAGGGCTGTTAAGAAACTACAACTGAACATGTCAAGCCTTATTTGAATATTAAACCCTGTTTGAACAAGCGATTTGCATGATGGCGAACCCTCAGGCGAAGCTCCTAACTGTAGTGGGCGTGATCGTTCCTGAATTAATCACATCACTAAAGGAAGAGTCACCCAACAACTATTTCATTCTGACAGGATGAATATGATATACAATACATATTTTCAGAGTCGTTTTTTATAATTGCTTCTCATTTATAAGTGCTTCTTGTTGGCGCACAAAGGAATGCAATTACAGTAGCTATTTATTACTGCAGCTTCAGACTTTTTTCAGTCTTTATACGTTTTAAAAAGGTTAATATCTTTATTTTCATACGTGTGTATTTTTGTACAAATATGTATATATTTTTATATTTCATTTTTAACTGCTCATATTTTTTGTTAACCTAAAATGTTATTTTAAAAATTCTTAACTTTAAATTTCTGAAGCTTACAGCAATTACATTTCATTGCCTGCAATTACTGTTGCATGATGTACTGCTCTGCATTAAACTTTGAGAAAAAACATACTGTAACTCAAATAAACTATATAACTTAAACTTTAAAATCTAAACTTTGATCTTAAAATTTCTGAAGCTTGCAGAAATTACATTTCATTGTCTGCAGCTATTGTTCCATGTTGTATCTTTGTGCATTAAACAAACTTAGATGTCTGAACAATACACTGTAAAGCTCACTACAGAATTTCACATTTTTCCACTTTATCTCAACTTACATTTTTACATTTTACCTGAACTTGAAATTTCTGAAGCTTTTTAATTTATCTTTATTTTTATACATATGTATAAATAATGTATAGTATTTTTTCTGTTAACTGCTCTTATTTTATCTTACATGTTAAAGTTTAAAAATTTACCTTAACTTTAAATTTCTTCAGCTTGCAGAAATTACATTTAGTAGCCTGCAATTACTGTTGCATGTTGTATTGCTGTACACTAAACAAACTTACAATATATTACAAAACACAAATAATAAATTATATAAAACTTAACTCAAAAAACAGGAGACGGATTGACATTTTATTCATTCATCTTTATTGATTGACACAGGACACATACACGGACTTACATGAATGGCAGAGGGGGTTCCCTAAAGTACAGGATGTTCTGAACAGTTAAAGAGGAAATGATACGACTCGACTGTGAAAGCCAAGCAGATCACCCTGTGGTTTTACAATGGAGAAAAACAGAGAGGGAATTGCTGAATGAACATTTTTAATTTAATAAATACCAGTTGCACATGTTAGATAACGACTGAGCAGTTATATGAGAGAGAGAGAGAGAGAGAGAGAGAGAGAGAGAGAGAGAGAGAGAAACCGTAGAGCAACTGCAGATGAAGGGGTGGGCAAAAAGATCTGTCATAACAGTGTGTTGCAATAAGGTGTGTTCTTTCTGGATTCTCAAGAAATTCAAATGGACAAAACCAAGTGCTGAACGTGCGCTCGCGCACACATACGCCCTTTAACGAGAAAGGCTACGCAGAAACACGTCAATCACGCTCTCTGTAAACACACACACATCGGAAATATTTCTCTTTCATAAAGAGAAAATGAGACGCCAATATCGAGACAAAAAACAAACATTTTTTAGTATTGGAAAAAAAAATGGTTATAAAAATGACAACTAGGTTACTAATAATAACAAAAAAACGAAAATTTTTAGAGAGGATGAAAAAGCCCAAAATGTCAGACAGCCTACAGACTGTTGTCGCCGGGCGAATGTAACAGCCAACACCAGTCTGATAAGCTATCTGACACACTGGGAGAGACTTCTCCACACCAATAAAGACACATCATGAAGAATTAACTCACTTACCAATGATGAGACGAGAGGGTGGGGCTGAAAGAGGGGCGTGGTCATAAATTCTAACAATATAATGATTTAAATCCCGTTATGGAAGAACCCAAAGCTTTTTCCTCTCATTCAACGGAGCGCTGCGTGAGATAATCGAACGCAGCTTCTCCTTTCTGTCTCACCCTGGCTGTGTTTCGAAACCTAGCGAGCCTCCTACCTAGACAGCGTTTTCTGGGGCATCATCGTCGCGCTCGAACGTTCGAAAGACTGTCTCGCTGGATTTTGAGACACAGCCTCTCTCGCGCGCTCCCCTTCGCTCTCTCCCTCTCTCCCTCAGCAGTGTTGCCATATCCGCGTAATATAAGCCACTTTTCATCAAGTCGCTTACAAATACTGGCAATCGCGCGTTGCACGTTTTGAGATTTCAAAGTTACAGGAATGTAGAACTGTATGAAACAACATAACATTTTTTTATTTGTACAATTTACCAGATGTATTTCCATTTTCTTGGTCACCAGATTTTTGTTTTAAAGTTCGTAATACTTTGTATAAATTAGGTTTTAAATTGGTTATTAATCCAGATATCCAACTGTATATGTGAAAGTTATTTTTGCAAAAGTATACACTTACAAGAAACATTATCTTGTTAATGCAGTCATTAATGCTCAATCTGTTTATTTTAATTAAACTGAATTTATTTTAGTTTATATATCTTTAAAATCTCTGTAATCTAAATGTTTCATGCTGATCAATAAAATCGAGCGTTTCCATTGGCTTGCTTTTCTCACGAGATCTGGCAACACTGCCTCTCATCCTCTACGCCAGCAGCAGGCAGTGCATTGAGTTCAGCGGAGGGTTCATTTAAGGTAACGGCAAAAGAAACTCCACACTGTTCCATTTTTTTATACGCTTGCAGCTTCCAGACTCACATACCAGGGCGGCGTTACAAAAAGGCACCGAAAAAACATTTCACAAGCAATTAAAAGAAAAAAGCACGCAAAAAGAAGCGATGGACAAGACGTTTGCCTAGCTGCCTTATGTTATGCCACCAGTACAGTGGTTCTCAATGGTCCCGGTGGCCCCCCAACACTCCACATTTTAGATCTGACACACCCATTTCAGGACACGGAGCCTCTAATAGTGACTTGAATCAGGTGTGTTAGATTAGACGTACAGAATGTGCCGTTTTGGGGGACCACCACTGCGCTAGCGACTAAAAAAAATGCATTCGTTTGAAGCTGGATACCTGCATGTAAATGAAACTACTCGACAAAATCAAAGAGGCAAAATACTAACCTTTTAAAATAACAAGACAATCTGCTAGTCAAATCCAATCCAGCAGCGAGCATCCTTCAGCACGACCGGATGCTCTTCAGATGTATAGAATATGAGCGATAAGGAGCTACGCGCGAAACGTGGCAGCCGCCCACGCACATATGTGCCCTAACACACACGCGCTTCTTAATCTGATTGAATGCGTTATTGCATCTGGTGGAGTGGCCCTGTAGTGAGTGAGTCATGTGGTTGCGCGCACGCACGCACGCACGCACACACTCCTTCTCCTCTCCTCTCCTCTTTGGATCTCTGGAAACAAAACAATAACTCTAGACGAAAGGAACATTATGATTCACCAAACTTTCAGAACGCAAGACGACCTTTGCTCAGAAGAAGTAATGTAATGCAAGAACAAGTCAATATCTTATAGCGACTTTAGAGTCACATACTTTTGAGTCAGCATTACTTCACATTAACTTCCTGTTATATCTAAATTCAAATTCTGAATCTAGAATTAGATGAGCGCTGTAGATTGGAATATGCTGAATTTCAAAGCACATAAAGTGACTAACAAGTCAAAATTAATGCAGTCTGTCCCTTAAATGTAATAGACCACACACAACATAAGCCTCGGTGCACCTTAACATCTCAACCAATGGGATCAGATAACCTGTGCAAGACAGAGCTGAGAACATGAGTATCTCAGCACAAACCACCAGCTAAGCAAGCACATTAAAAAGTAAAAATGTTAACCGATAGCCATGTTACAAAAATAAACCTATAATCCTAACAGTAGTTCTCCTGAGATTGAGGAAGCTATTCGGTTTTGGCTTAAAATAAGTTCCTTGATTTAGTTTTGCTCTACATTTGTTGGATGCCATAAGTTTATGATGCAACAAACCATGCTGATCACCATCTTCTAAAACCTGTAAGGAGAGAGAGAAAAAGACAGTCAATTATGCCTAATCTTTAATGCATTAACTCATCAGCAACATCTCAGGTTAAGCAATCACTCATCTCCACATGCATTTCCCTCCAATCTCTCCCTGTTTCTTTAAAACGAGATTTACGTTAGTGACGCGCCAACGGTGGCATCGTTTCTTCCTGCTGGTTGAACAAGCCCACAGCTTTCCTTAAGTAACAGCAGGAGGTTCAAGTTACCAGAAAAAAGGAACATTGTTCCAGAAGCATCCGTAATCTCTCATTGTGCAACTTCATCTCTTTCTTTCTCTCTCTCTTTCATTTCCTCCTCCCACACGTACGTACACGAGCTGGAAAAGCGCTTTAAATGAAACGAAGGATTCGCACACGGGCAGACGAAGGTAAAAAAAAAGAAAGGTGTAGCTCTTTGTTTCCGTGCGCACTTGTGAGGGATCGGCGGCAGCAGGAATCGAGAGTACAGCCTTAACCTCCCCCCTCCTCCTCCTGCTTCCCTTCCCAACGTCCCCCAACCCTCCTCCTCCTCCTCCTTCTTTTACTCCCAGGGGCCCCTCCCGTCTCCGGCAGCCTGTGCTGGGTTCAACAGGGTTCGGCTGCCGGTTAGGGACGCGGGGGAGTGTCCGGTTCACTCAAAGAGCTCTGAGTATGACTCAGCATCCCTCCTCAGCCAGACCCCGAACAGGCCCCCGCGACCAACCACTGCACAGCCCACGCGGAGCCCCTGACACTATGGTCTGCCACATGCAAACAATAACACCTCAACGGAATCACACGGTAAAATAAAACCAGTCTCGAAGCGATAATTAGGGCAGGGAGGTAATTAGGATGTGGAACAAAAAAGAAATAGGGGTGCGCGTAATAAATTAAAAGGAGGAATGGAGGAAAAATATACAAAAATACAAAAGCCACGTCTGGGACGGAGGCAAATTTAAAGGTTGAGCAAAGGAGATACTCTGTCTGAGTGATGGGACTTACGATTGGGGTGGCCTCTTCTGCGTGACGCCCGCCCGCCCGCCCGCCCGGTGTTGTAATTTTGCCCTCTGGGCCTCAAGGTACTCCCTGAAAGGCTTCTGTAGAGAGGCACCAAACAGGGGAAAAGCTCTGTGACAGAAAAGGAGAAGAGGAGGAGGGGACGGGACAGGAGAAAGAAAGGGAGGGAGAGCAAAAGAGAGAGAGGTCACATAAATTTCACTTACCGACTTTGAAAGGTCAGTGAGTTTCCTTTACCCCGCTTCTCCTCTCTCCGCTCGCAGAGAGAGGGAGATAGAGAACAAGCTCTGTTATCCCAAAAGACAGAAACTCAAATAAGGAAGGAAAAAAAAAAAAACTGTAAAAGTACAGCTTGTTCTGGGAATTACATATCCTAAGCACTTAAAAAATGATGGGAAAAAAAAAAACAAAAAACAGAGAGAGACATACACGAGAAGAAAAAAAAGCTTGTCCTGAAGGCATGCTCACACAGGGAGCCATCCACACTCCGCTGTAATGTCCCTCAGCCAGGCTGAAGGAGGAAATGAATGATTTCTCAGAACTCTCACATTTATCACTGGCGGTTCCTGTAAGAACTGGTTTCAGCCAATTAATGAGGAAGTAAGACCATGCCGTGTCATTACTGGTCGAGAGAGTGTGTAAACCCCTCCTACTTGAAGCAGGAAGGCGGGGCTCTGTGAGAGACAGCCCATATTAGGAAACCCTTTTATGAGATTTAGCCACTACCTACAACCCCCCCACCCCCACCCCAACGGACACACACACACACACACAATCACATGGAAAGGAAAAGAGAAGGAGATTGCCCTGGCATGGCAAATGGCCCCTCCCAAACAAGTTGAGGAGATTAATTAAAAAATAATATTTATTTAAATATATATATATATATATATATATATATATATATATACATATATATTGTAATATATATATTAAACTTCAAGGAAGATTCTTCAAGGCATTTATTGATAAAATGACACAGATTTTTTTTTTTTTTTTACATGACCTGATGCTCTCTGATACATTTGAACTTTTATTTGATCACTTTACACAGTCCATCTGGCCGATAACGGTTTCTTTGAACTCAAACAAGCGACGCAAACAAGCCCCTCTGCCCACTCGAGTTTCTGAAAGTGCAACTTCACGGATAAACAATAGATGAGCTCATACCAGTTATTTTGTTAAATCATTAACCAAACACACTATCATCATCCACCCGCAAAACACATCAAGCCCAAAAAAAGCGCAAAAGGAGAAGCGAAATGATGCAGGCTTACAAGGACGTTACTGAAAATCCACCATCAAAACCAACACCCACACACCTCAGAGGAGAACATACCAAAATCCAACCAACTGTAAACACTCAGAGAAGCTAGCATTAGCACATCTGAAGCCTAATCTCAGATCTACAGCTTCATTGGTTTTTTCCTCTCTTTTGCAGCACAGGTATAGTGAAACGCTGCTGCACTAGAACAAAGAGTCAGATCAAAACTTGTGTCTTTGTGTTTGAGAAATTGGCGGGCTCCAATCGAGCCTTGTCCGATGAGCCATGGTGAGTCAGTGCCTGTACGAGTCAGACATTACACTCCTACCAACCGTCAGAAGCATGCTACTAAAACATGAGGACTATCTCCATGTCCATAAAACAAGGATTTTCACTTCTAGAACATTCTGAGGCAGGGATCTCTTTGGAAAAACATGCTGGACTAAGAGATATACAGTCACTGTCAAGATTGCATGATCTGCTCATATTTACATTTTTAGATGACAAAATGTGCTGTGATATGACTTGGAAAATGCTTGCTAAGAGCATATTTTGTTCACGGTGGAACCCATGCGATTTGTACAATGAGGGGCAATAAAAGTGAGTACCTGAAATATTTCCAAAAATATATCTGGCATGGTTTTGGAGTGAAAACATCTTTTATGGTGGGAAAGTGTTATTTCTGCTGAAAGTGTGTATCATGAGGTTATCAGAAGAAAAACAACATATAGAGTCACAACCAGAATTACTGTGCATATCTGAGTAGGAAGGAAAATCCATTTTGAGATGTTACGACACGTAAATGCTGCAGAGAGATTGAATGCATTTGGTTTTCAGTTGCACGTGTTTGCTAATAATTATAATAAAAAACCAAAAATCTGTATAAAATCTGATTTAAAAAAAAAATCTGTAGAAAATGTGTTAACTATATATTTTGCTAACTTAAATGATATAAATGAACAGACACTCCATATTTCCAGATAGATATTTCCATAACTATACACTAACTGTATAAGAACATTTGTAAATAATTGTTCATGCAGGTAATTAGAAAAATTAAATTGTCATAACTAATGCTAAAGTTACTTCTGTCCCATTTGAGTAAAAAAAAAAAAAAAAAAAATTGTTATGGCTGCAACTGTGTAACGCTTGGAAGATTAAAAAGTAAATTCAAATTTGAAATCAAATGATCAACTTGGCAACCTACATTATTTTTTCAGATACGTAAATAAAAGTGTATTTTTAGGTGAATTGCTTACTGTCTGTTTTGTTGAAACTGTTAATTGTGTTAATAAGGAGACAATCTTGAAATCAAGGTGTGATTTGATTTTTTTTTTAACTGTGAAGTAAATACTTAAATATGCAAGTGCAAACACCCCTCTAGTGTACAGTGCATACGGTGTATATTGTAAATGCATGTAATTTTTCCTAATTTTTGTATTAAATGTAAAGTGTGTAACACTGTTCTGTTTACTCTCCTTTATGAGTTTTCTTATGAAAGTAAAAGGCTTAAATAACACTGCACAACATACAATCAACTGATGTGCACTCATTAAAATATTGGAATAACAGATCAATAATGAACTATTGTAAAAAAAATTGTATGTTATTTATTTACAACTCCCAGGGAGTTGTTGATGAGTCAATTAATCAAAATATTTTCTCTGTCATATCAGTTAAGCAGGATTTACAGGAAAGCTATGCATCATTGTTTATCAAATCCGATCACATAACGGCTTTCTTGCAATGAGTAAAAAGCAAGTAAAACATTTGTTTTTAAAAAAATGTTAACTTTTGTACTTATATATCAATTATATATCCATTATATGAAATAAAATCTAGTGAATTAGTAATGCATACTCTACATGTTTTTAATCTCTCTATACATTTTAAATTCAAGCACTGTTATTTATATTTCATATCATATTTTATTTTACTATTTTTTGTTTCAGTTAAAATTAAAAACACACACACACACACACACACACACACACACAACTGACAAGACTCTGAATCCACACCAATACAGATTGTGCAAATACACCTAATGAGCGTATGTCAGCAGATCAAGACCAAGTCTTCCCACAATGCCTGTTTGACTCACAGCTAGGATGAGTGCAGCAAGCTAACAAAGTTATCAAGGTTTGCCATATTGATTAGTATTGATTAGTCACATTTAAGTGATGCTGAGGATATGTTACGTCCAGTGATAAAGCACAGGTGAGCGGACAGGGGTATCTGAGGTCATTTCATTAGTATGCTGGCTCCTATGTGTCTGTCCATCTCCCTGCTGAGTGACATCAGCAACAGGAAATGGGAAATGATTCAAACACATGCAGGGAAGGAGGATGATCCTCAAGAACAGGATGATGAAGATGCCGGTCATCGGCGATATGAAATCTAGATAATGGCAGCACAGGCTACCTCTGCTCACGGCCTGTTTGACCGCACAAGCTTCTGACTCAGCAAGCTTAAAGACTTTGCTAACATCAACACGGTCTGGTGAGAAAAATTAAGAAACAAAAAGCACAGCAGAAGCTATCTAGACAAGGACAGATGACAGGCTGACACACTTGAGGAGCGAGGCATGGCGGCGGAGAGGACGACTGCTGTGTGATTAGCTAAACACATTAGCGTGTGTGTACACTCAAAACAACAATTCTTTGGCTAACATTAATTCAAATGTGGACAGTAGGAAATGGGTTTTCTTAATAAACTAATCTGTAAATACCTCAAACTAACTGACAATAGCGGGTATCCAATCTAAACACTAGGTAACCCCTGAATGCACAACATCATAAAAACTTTAAATCCCAACATAGCAGAACATTAAACATAAATAAAGTTTCCCTCCTTTTGTTATCTTGCTCAAAACTGCAAAAAAATAGGCTAACACTCAATTCTAACATTTAATCTTCCCATTCGGTCCCACGCAAAGCATGCTGCCTGAGTGCATACAAATGATCCACACGGTCCTGTTGCAAACGGATTAAGTAATTTTATATAAATGTATTAAAATTAATTTTAAAATTTACGTTGCATTAGTTCATTTTAACCAAACAAATGGAGGAAGCAGCATTTTTGAGTGTAAGGTGACCCAGTATAATGGATGCAAAGAACAAAATGAGGCCTTGTAACACCATTACCTGAATTACCTGTCAACACTTGTGTTTTACAAACTGTAATCTTTGGAGAGGTGACTAAACCTTACCCAGAAGTAACATCATGCAAGAAGAACCATGGAATCAGCATGCAGGAAGGTGAAAACATTCATGGCTCTGTGTTCCCCAGTGAACAACATGGGGATTTTTGGAGGTAAACAGGTTCCAGCTTCCCTTTTCTTCTATAAGTCCCTCTATAAAACAGTTAATAATTCTCAGTCACCATCTGACAACATTCTAATGAGCTATCATTTCCTGTAGCCGTTACAATTTCTGTCTCTTATGTTTTTCCCCCATGCTATTCATTTCCTTGAGACTGAATTCCTCAAGCCTTGAGTCACAGGTGACCTCTGACCTCAGGTCCCCTCTAAAGCTGCCTGCCAATGTTCCCTCTAAGCTGTGCATGTGCAAGGTCACACACTTCTGATGTTGCTCCTGCGCAAATGGGAAAAAATTCCCAACAGAATCTAGACAAAAAAAAAAAAAGTGGGAATAACCTTGATTTAATATATATCAGAGTTATAAAAAAAAAAGAAAAAAAAAAGAGCCCACTGATTTTTTTTAGTATGGCACTGAAGCTATGAGAAGCAGTGTAAATATTCAGGGCTGATTAACTCGCAAGATAAAAACTGCATTACTGGAGAATTACTGTCATCCAGAGAGGCAATGCATCATTTTTTTTTTAGCTTTTTATGAGCCTGACAAAAATTCTCTTGACAAATTAAGTTATCATGAATTTTCTTGAGGAAAATAAGACAAAAAATGCATTTTTTAAAAATATTAACATATTTTATATGTCCAAATGAGTAAGTAATTAAGTCAAAATCTAAATAAATTCATAATGCATACTGAACCATTTATTTCTCAGGCTATAACTAATTATGCATTTAACCATATAAATTTATCTAAACCACACATATTGCAAAAATATAATAAATGCAAATCTATTCATTGATATTTAAGTGAAATTAATAAGCTAAATTAATTAATCATGTATTTAACATACATACAGACACACACACACACACACGAATACATCTGTATAAACATAAAATGTATAAACAAAGTCTATAAATTATAAATTTATATTTTATGTCTGTTTAGTAATCCAAGTTATTTTATTTATAATGTATATGATATATATTTCTCTGTTCAGGTGGATGAAGGACACGCCCAATAAAAATAGGTTGTGCTCAGCAGGAACAAAAATTAGAGGGAACGTTGCCGCCAGCTGATGAGGACGGCCATCTTTAAATAAAGGGTGGAGGCCATACACCAGTGTACATCTACAGTTTCTCACACACAGAGACACATCTGTACACACTAATGACGTAAGAGGCTTAAAAAAAAGGCCTTGATGAGTTTCTCCTAATCATTTACAGTGCAGGTATTTTCAAACAAAAAGAGGTCACACTCTGTGGAGGAACTGATAACTGCACTGCCGTTCACCTCTGGTCTGGTTCTTAGTGTCAGTTAAAACTAGCTCCATGTTACATGAGGATCTTTCCCAATGACCTCATGAGTAAACCATGAGGACGTGTCCTGAATGGAGATCCCCGAACTCAGGGTATTAATCACTCACACACACACACACACACACACACACACACACACACACACACACACACACATACATAGCTTTACGTGCTCAAATTCATTCCTGTTTTCTCCACCAGCTGTGCCAGTCCCATGTTTAAACAGTAAGAATGAAGTAAAAAAAACAGACTAAACAAAGGACAAGAGGAAGACAGAAAGAGAGGGGTGAGATCACTCCTATTTTGGAAAAGACTTATCAGCACGGGACTGGGAGACAGGGAATACTGATCTCTTCCCCTCTGGGTCTCAATGCTGGCTCAGAAGAAAGAGGGGAAAAAAAAACCTGAGTAACTATAGCACACTCATACAAGTGTCACTTCCCACCACACTGGCTAGACACATCTCCACTAGAGAGCCAAAACATTTACATTTAAGTCATATGAAAGATCCAAAACCTAGTGAGCCACCTTTCTACTGCCTACAGACAGAACAGTCATCGAACCGAAAATTATCACTGTAAAAAGTTGTAAATTAAAAAAATAATCTTACAAAAAGCACTAACATTTCTACTTCAAAATTTCACATATATTTCAATGTGTTACTTGCCGTTACTCTGTAATTATGTGCGCAATTTACTAGCAATTTCTGAGTGATTTTTTTTACCACTGGTTTTTTCCACTACATATGCAGCAATTCCATGCACCACACAAAATGGCAGTCTGAGACTCAACTCACAATTGATTTCAATAGAGATTGGCATTAACAAGCTGCTAAGCTAAAAACATGATACTCTAATAAGAATAAATACAAACCATATTAAAATATTGTGTAAAATGCTCATTTTTTAAATCAGATTTTTAATAAACATTAATTTAACATTTATCTCTTTAATAATTTTTCAGGACTGAATGACACTTATAAAATAAATATTGTTATAAATACACACACACACTTATTTGGATATAAATACGGATGCAGCACATTTAAATAAATACTGTAGAAGTACTGATAATAATAATAATAATACATTTTATTTATAACATTTTATATTCAAACAGAATCCCACAGTGCTACAAATTAAAAAACACAAACAAAAGAAATGTTAAGAATCAATCAAACTATAAAACCACTATTTATACTACAATAAATAAGATGATAGATAGATGTTGCCTTAGAATTTAATTTAATTTAATGTAGAATTTAATTACAAACATGTTTCTCCGAACGCAGTTTTGGATCATTTTGGACCAGCTTTTGCTTCGGCAATGTTCCAATGAGGCCTAAAACGCTGCCTAAAAAGCCGTCGCTCACTTGGTCTTGGAACGGAGCACCAGTGATCAAAGACGCTTCGGCTGAAATATCAGCTGAAAATTCCAATTGACGTAAACAAATCATTCCTATGTGCCCATGCAACAAGCTTAGGCACGAGAGATCAGTGAGACATCAGCCATCTTCAAAGCGAATCCACAAAATCACTATGGGTGGACTGCTTACTGACTCACTGGAGGACCAAACATGCCCAGGATGACTGTGCGGGCAAGGCCAGGCAGGGCTGCTTATGGCCAGGCCAGAGGAGGAAGGAAAGCTGGGGTGTCTGGTTCAGGAGGATATGAGGGAGAAAGTTGGTGTTGCCACAGTCCACCCTGTAATTGCCCTTCCCTTCCTCTTAATCACGAAACTCTGGCACTTCGGCATGGCCCCGAGACACACTGGCTGGTGAGTCTGCAATCGGCCTATTCTAGGAGACCCTCTGCATAACTGCAAATACACTGAAAGACATTCTAGTTAGATAAGATGTCACCAATGAGGCTACACAGCCTAATAAATAAACAATGAATAACCGTTAAGCTCACCGAAGACTAATTTTGTGATAATGAAAAGTGTGCAAGCAAGTAAACAGGATATTTAAACCTCACAATGACATCCAATATTGACGCACTTGCGGCTACACTGCTAATCTTGCTTACTAACAGACATGAAAAATAGGTCCGTGCAACGAGACTCGTTTTGACGGGAGTGATGATTAAGAACATGAGTTTTGAAACGGAAACACACACGGCAGCAACAGAGCTGCGCTTACGTACTTATATCAATACAAACACCAAGATATGCTGTCGCATGTCAGACAGAAAATATCCGCATGGGACTAAACTGAGAAAATACCAAAGGATGAGGAATAGTAATGATTTTAAGGATGTCATAATTAAACATTTCACCTGTACATGCAAAATCCCAGTTTTTCTTTTGCTACATGCAGAAGAGCTATACAAGACGGATGCATTCACACACCTACAGAGCTGTAACCGCACAGAAACGATGCCTTCTGTACAGTCATACAGTGAAGCAGCTGTAGGTTGAGTTATCCGGTGAGCTCTAGGTCTGCGGGTAAACCGTGCTCACCTTCAACAGGATGTCACTTAAACCAATCACCCGTGACCCAAAGAGTCACAGCCGAACAGACAAACAGAAATCAAAACTGATAACTATCATGTAAAATGTTTAAACCCAACAATATCAAGAAACCACAGTCCTATTAGGATTTTTCAAAGCACAATTCTATAAAATTTGAATATAGCTTACCTTACCATTTATACATTTCATTTCTTGAGAGATATTACAGTAGTTTGCTTTATTTCATTTAGTTATTCTCATTTTTTTTGTAATTTCATATGTATTAAAGCATTTCAATTACAATATGCATTTGCACAGAAACTTGAATATATTCGCATCAAGATATTTTCTAGCAAAAAAAATGCATGTTCTGAATCCATTCCTTCTCCACTTGTCATTCTGATAAATAAGCAAGCCAATAAATAAATAAAAAGAGATAATTTAATATACAGAGTTGTTAAAAAATACATTTAAAAAAATCTAATATTTCTTCACATTAATGTGTCTAAAATTTCTAACATAAACTTGCATGTGAGAAAGGGGATTTACACCTGTTGTGGGTTCATTTTATTATAAAAACTTTACATTTTATTATAATAACTTTAATACTCTATGTACTGAATAAACAAAGAACACACTCAGATATTAGCATGTATCGAGAGTTCTGAATAATTCAACAAAATGCCCATAATGTTCCCCTAAATGTATAAAATATACTGTCATGTGATTTAGGTTTGGTTCTGATTTATCTCTTGAAAAAGCACCTATACACTGCTATGCAAATGTTCAGAATTGCAGCATGAGGTGTACGGCACACAAATGAACTGTTGTGTGTAAAAAAAAAAAAAATCCCCCTTTCCACACTAACATTGAATAATTTCATTACAGTTGCCCCCATGTGCAGTTTAAACATGTCTACCTGAAAAAAGGCGGTAAAACAGGCCCCATGACTCAGATTCCTGGCTGGATGGGGCTGCAATGACTCGCACGGCTTACCGCACAACATGAGGCCTTGGGCAGGTCAGAGAAACAGTAGCTGCAGATAAAGCTGTCACCTCGCTCACATCTAATGAAATAAGTCATTGATCGATTCTGTTCTTTCTTGCTGCATAAAGCCTTAGTAAGACAATTAAAGACCTCTTGTCCACTGTTCAACACTTAAAAAGCCTAGTTTCTGTAGTAACTTGATTTGCAATCAGTTCATTCAGCCTCTTGTGACTCTGATCCGGTATCTGTTTACTCACAAATACTGAGAATAAAGGGCTTATTATTTTCTTGCGTATTATTACGGTCAGTATTAGTAAGATAACTCATACTAACATTCCAGTGAAAAGCTTGGTCACCACCCAGTCACCCTCCATGGGGACTCAACCCTGAGACCTTCAGCTCAATGCTGTCTTTGTCCAGTGATGCCTCACGAACAGGTGACTTAGCCTTCTGCGCTTTCCAGAAAAGAGCAAGAATTTAACTCCTCCATGCCAGGAATTCAACGGCAAATTAGTTATTTATGACCACAATTTTAAGCCTATGAGCGTACCAGAAATAGCAATGGTGGTTAGTTACCACTGTCCCCTATTAGCGCTGGAATGAGCTCAGATTAGGCGAGCTTTGATTTGATTTCTCCCGCTGGAGTATCTTTCCCATCCAGCCACTATTTTCTTAACTTCTCTTGTCTGTCTCGGCCCGTCACCATCAGTCACATTTAAAGTACTTTAATTAAAAACAGGGTCATCTGCATATTCTTTGTTTTGATAATGTGACCATTCACGAATGTTCTTAAGCAACAGCAGAAGATACTCTCAGATGGAAATGCATGGAGAAAGGACGCATCCTCTGCCGATCAGTTAGCTGCCATACACTTTGAGCTCATACACTGAGTCCATGATTATCAATACGGTGGCAGGACCTCTTAGTTGTGTTTGAATAGGCACAAAATAGGCCGCACACAAAAGCATGAAATTTTGAATGAAAACAACCACCTGTCTTCACCAATCAACGGTAATGATATCATCGATGGGAGGGGTTAACTGAGGTGAGACCACAGACTGTTTCAGTATGATTTAACTAACTACACAATACACACGGGCATACACTAAGCCAACACTTAAAGTGATAGTTCACCCAAAAATGAAAATTCAGTCATCATTTCACTTCAAACCTGTTTGACTTTCTTTTTCCAGAAAGGAGATGTTTAGCAGATTACCTGAGCTGTTTTCTTCTATACAATGAAATTAGATGGGAGTGTCAAGCTTTAAAAGGTAAAAACACCATAAAAGTAGCATAAAAAAAGTATTTAATACAGATAGTCATCTGAAGTCATATGACAGTTTTAAGTTGTTATCTGAAAATGTTACTTTACAGCTGTGGTCACCATTCACTTCCATTGTATGGAAAAGAGCAGCTTGGTCAATCTGCTAAATATCTCTTTTTGTGTTGCACGGAATAAAAACTCATTTTCATTTTTGGGTTATCCTTTTGGTTAACACAACCTGAAAGCAAGCCTATATAGACGGAGCGGTTTAATATCTGCAAGCAAACCTGCCCTGGGCAAGGCATTAGCTCTAAGATCTTGCTTACGATTAGCCAGCAAATCAGGAAATAACAACAATAAGTAGCATTAATATAAGGCAGAACAAAGGAAAAGCCTTAAACAGGAAATCAAAGCCTTTCAGGACTACTAGACTATAGTAATGTCAAATCATGCATAGTCTGAAGATAATTTGCACTGAGTGAACAAGGACACTTTTTTCTTGTTTTCACGTTTTGTTCCGACTTTTAAATTCTGTTTCTCATCTCGCATCCTGTAAAAAGCTGCTTCAGGACCCTGATATCTCCTCACGATGGATAATTTGGTTAAGTGCAGTTACACAAAATAAAGCAAGACCTGAACTAACTGACATCACAGTTATTAAGCCGCACAGGCCCTAACAAATCAGCTAAACTTGTCAGAGACTTTGCCAAAACGTAATGCATAAAATAACTCTTAACTGCAAAGATAAAATATTTTCCATTATCAACAGTTTTAATTTACAGACGTCCCACTTTAAGTCAGGAATATCCATATAGCAATAATAGAACACACACTGACCAGACTGAAAACAGACATCCATCATCTAATCGTATGTTTGCTCTTCATTTAAACTATTCTTTAGGGTCACCCTGGCCAAAACCATTGACCTGGTCATGAAATACAATACAAGCAGAAACTGTAGCCTACATGTATATTTAAAATTCTTGGCAGGCGATGCAAAAATGTATTTCACTGGACTGGTATTAATCTTAACATGGTAATGTCTGTGTCTCCTTTATGTCTCACAGATAGGATGCATCAAATCGAGCTGTTTTTCTTATTTTCTTTAGATAAATGTTTTTTTTGCTATTTTCCTATCTGTAATGTAGTCTCATAGAACTTTGCCTTGAAAATAGTAAACAAGTAAAAAGTAATTTCTTCTTGTTTGTTAATGTTTCATTACATGTCCATATACATTACAGAACAAATAGCTGATTTTCTTTCCTTTAAATGCACTGTACACACAGACTTGATTAGTGCTTTACAATTTCTTTTTAAAACTATCAGCTTCAGAAGCAGCAGAAAAAAATCCAGCAAAGTAAAAATGATTTACACTAGTACATAAACTGGCATGTATGTAGATTCACTTAAAAATAACAGACATTTATGGAAAGCACTATACTTCAAATAATAAATCTTTTCTTTTGTCTTAAATATAAAAAAGGTTAAATTATCTATTGCTTGCACATTGCTTGAAAATGTTTTTCCTCGCAGTTCAGGGTCAACATCCAGTCCGTTATACATTCAAACTTAATGTTCAGCCATGTGTCACGTGTGAATGAAGCCACATTTGCCCTGGTAAAACTGCAACTTTATAAATAAGAAATGAAGAATTTACCCAGTTTCACTTTGAGGGAAAGAGAACTGAAAGCATTTCCCATATTTGCATCAGCCATAAAAGTCCTGCTAACGTAAAAAATCATTTTAGACTTTACATCACTGCATGTCTACATACTTCATTCTTTTTTCAAAATGTCATGGCCACAGTGTCTATAGATGCAATAGTGATCCAATAAAATACAGTAAATAAAAAGAGTTTATGTATATACCAGCACGAACAGTTGTGTGTGTGAGCAACAACACTACGTACACACCCTGCTTGTCAAAGCAGCACAAGAACGTACTTTAAAATCAAATGCAAGAGCTTGTTAATTAAACTTGATTTATAATCCACTACACGCAAAAGGAAAACACAATGCATTTAAAAGGTGTATGGGTCTCAAAGCTGCATAATTCAATGATATGTCCTTGATTTTCCCCTTATTGCACAAAATACTGTTTTGGTACTGTTCTATAATTCAAGAGATACACTGAAAACCTTCACTTTACAAAATTAAACGAATCTCACCCTGAATGGATGGATGCCTTTCCATAGCTCTTAAAATCACATTACTGAGCAATGAAATAACACTTCAAAACCACTGAACTGACGCAATTAAGTCGAGCGAAGTTCAGTGATTATTGATGGATCTTTTCTCACCTATAAAATCAAAGAGGAGGCTATAACAGGAGCAAGGCAGGACCATAAATGTAGAGGAAGAAGGGTTCATAAGTGGAAGGTAGTAAAAGAGGTAAACATTAACATTTGTGTCATAAAGCCCAGGATATGGTGCAGCACACCATCCAGGCTTGCAACAGGAAGGACCGCATGACTTTTTACTGGCTTACGACTCAATACTAAAAAGTTATAGCTCCAGAAAGTTTACAGTGACGACATAAATATTCCAGAAATAACAGCATTTTATTTCTCTTTGCTTGTGTGATGTTTGGATAGTTGTAGTGTAAATCTAAATGCTCTCTAAGGGATATTTATGAGCTGAGCATAAAAACTATTAAATGTAAACTCTCATTTAAAAGAGCTGAATGTATAGCTTGCAACATTCTGCAAAAAAAGTGAAAATCTGAAACAAGGAGGACAGAGAAAAACTATTTAACTTGTTTCACCGACAGAGAAAAACGACTTAAAATGGCAATAAATAAAATGCATCTTTTGATGCCTTGAAGAAAAGATCTTTGAAAAAAAAGAAAAGTGAGGGTGTTTCTGAGAAATATAGATATATATCCAAGAAATTCACTTTGCTTTCAAAGCTTTGGTTTTGTAGTTTTTATCTTAATATCTATTCACAGGTTACTTCACAAGCACGCACACTCACACCTTGGATTTTCTATCACGGTGGGGACTTTCCATTTATTTAATAATAGTTTCTCTCATCCAACCTTAAACTTAACCCTCACATACACCTTTCTGCATTTTATTTTTTTTTTTTTTTGTGATAATGTGATATTTAGCATGCATGTTAAGCTGTTTGCTGTCCATAATGTATGTGCTTTCACTTTTCACTATGCTTGTGGGGACATTTGGTCCCCACAAAATAGACAAAACCTGACCTAGACACACATACACATCTACAATAGACACTCTGATCTGGGGTAAACTTCACATTTCTGCAGGTTCACCTACACTTTCTCTCACGCACACACACGCACAATTTGCACCTCTCACAACAGATGCGCACACACACGCGCGCGCACTCAAATAGATTTAAGTTGCATCATATCTATCCGTGTACTTGGTAAAACCACAGAAGGACACCGAGAGATAAACAGTAATGACATGATAAACGCATCTCTCAAATCACATCCAGTTCTTTGAATACGTCTTCATTTTCTCTGTACTACCTCTTGAGAAAAACAAGTCCATAAATAACCCAAATCTGCTGATATCCCCTCCACTTAATTTTGGGTCAAAAACATCATGAGGACAAAAAGTGAGGAAAATAATGGGTTATTTTTTGTTGTTGTTGTTGTTCTTCATTGGAAACAGATCTGTAAGAAATTCCCTATAGCATCAGCCATTTTTGGAAAGTAAGAGGGCAACAAGCTGTTTTCAAAGTGAAGGGCTGATGCAATCTACATGTGCCGTTGCAGCTATGGCCAGGGTGATTGACGCTTTGCATGGTCAGATGGGGCTGCCCGAAAAAAGACAGGTGTTCACAAGCCAAAAACAGCAGCGCTGATCCCCACCTATAGCATCCTATTACCCTGTTGCAACACAACTGGCCACAGCACAGGTGCTTAAAGAGTCTGAGGTTTAACACAATACAGCATGTGTTTGTGATTCAACATACAGCAGATGGTATTAATGTGGATCTTAACAGCTCAATTTATACAAATCTACTTCCTGTCACTTTGTGGACAGTCTCTCCAAAAAAAAACGCACAACTATGGCAGAAATGCACTATAATACAAAAGTCTGTAGGTAGAGTAAATGCACAAATACATACAACCCTTTACATACTAAAGCTACACTTGCATAAATTTCATGCAATTACAAAACAAAATATATAACCAAGATGCCTTTACAAGCTTTTTAAGGCCTAAGGTGATTTTAGTGGATTTATGAAGTCATTTCCCTTCAAGTTCACACTGGTGTCCTTAGGGGTGGGCGATATGGAAAAAATATCATATCACGATTTTTTTTTAGAAATATCACGATTCACGGTTTTATCACGATTCTTTGTAATGTTGGTTTTACTATTTTGCAAGTTGTCTGAGCAGTACAGCCAAACTAATTTCCCTATTATCAAGAAGAGACCCTTTCAAAAAAAAAGAAAAAAAAAAGAATAGCAGATATTTAGGCCAAAGTGGGCAAAGATAAAAATCTGTCATTATTTTATCTTTCTTATTAAAAAATAAGAACAAAAGATACACATTACATACAAATAAAACAAACAGTGATTATTTTCAGGTACAATAGGTGTATTTAGCAGGAGCATTCAAGAATTTTAATGAACAAATATAAAACAAAAAACTATATAGACTGATTTCTAAAGCAACTGTATTAAAGTTTTTCAGTCAACAGTAGTGAGTGATTTTTCTCTTTGCTTTTTGTTGTTTTATTAATATTAAAGGAATAGTTCACCCAAAAATAAAAATTCTGTCATCTGTCTGTCAATTCTGTCATAGTGTTTTATATTTATACCATCATTTACTCAAAAGTTGTTTTAAACCTGAGTGAGTTTCTTTCTTCTGCTGAAAATAAATGCTATTTTGAAGAACGTGGAAAACCAAACAGTTGCTGGTCCACAGTGACTTCTACATGATTTTTTGCTACTATCAGAGTCAATGTGGACCAGCAACTGTTTGGTTACCCTCATTCTTCAAAATATCTTCTTTTGTGTTCAGCACAAGAAAGAAATTAATACAGGTTGGGACAACATGTGAGTGAGTAAATAATGACAGAAATTACATTTTAGGGTGAACTATCCCTTTAATGACAGTCGGCTGCATGTTTAATACTGTCCCTTTAAGACCTGCTCGCGTCTAAAATACAGGCACATATCCGTATTTCTCTGAACTGTTTACTTTCATTTTAGACATAACCAACTGAGTCTATATGTAAACCTTGTGTGTTTTGACAGTATTAGCGCAAAAGATAACTTAGTTCAGTAATCAGGCCCTGTTTAACAGGCTTTTTAGCGAATGAAATATTTAACCGGCAAGGTTTGTATGCAAATAATGTACTTTCGCGATCGCGAATAAGTGCAGTGTCCTGTCTACCGCTGTATGTCGTGTTGTACGGAGGCGCCAGAATGTGCGCTGTAGCACGACACTACGATATTTCTTCAAAAGCAGATCGTGGAGACATTTTTATCGTCCACGATCAAAGATCGCCATATCGCACACCACTAGGTGTCCTAGTTAACTATGAACATGATCCACTAACATTTGACCACTAAAAAGTGTACAGATACAGCATCTTAATTTTCATCAGTATCTATTACTGTGTGTAACATATATGCAGTCATTTAAATCATACTGTAAAAAACATTTTTTAATAATTATTTTATTTAGCATTTAACTTAATTTTAATGTATAAGAATAGTGTTTTTTCTAACATATACGCACATTACCATTCACTACGAATTTTATAGGCAGTCAGTACATTTACTCTGCAAGAATGAATTAAATTGATCAAAAGTGACAGTAAAAACCTTTGCTTTGTTACAAAAAAAATGTATCACAGTTTCCATAAAAATATTAAGCTGTATAAATTAGTAAGCAATAGAGATCAAGTCTTATTAAAAAAACAATTTACAGAACATCAAACAAATATAAAACATAAATATATACATAAATATTGATTTCTGAAGGACCATGTGACACTGAAGACTGGAGTAAATTCAGCTTTGCCATTACAGAAATAAACTATATTTTAAAATATATTAAAATAGAAAACAGTTAGTTTGGTTGTTTGTGTTTAACACCATGTCAGCTTCTGTGGCTATTTTCATGGCGAGAAAAAATTATGGCTAAATTATATCAGTTTTTTTGGCTTAACTCTGTTAAAAATCTCTACAAAAGAGTTAACTGAATAAAAAGGTTTTCTCACAGGGTTAAAACCAGCACAATCTAATAAAACATGCTTCAGGGATAAAGGGTTTTTAAAACAGTTTAAATTGTAATAATATTTCGCAATATTATTGTTTTTACTGTCTTTTGATCAAATAAACAGCCTTGGTGGGCATAAGGGGCTTCATTCACAAATATTAAAAATCCTACTGACTCCAAACTTTTCAACTGTAGTGTATATTTAATGAAATATAGCACAAGCACACTTTTTAATGAAAACATTTCACAAATGAGCAATGTTAAGTTTACAAAATAGGAAGCAATAGATATATTGTTCAAAATGAAAAATGATAAAAAGTCTTGGACACTTTGTGGTTGTTAATATGATAAACTACACCGGTGGTTCCTCTGATAGGACATCTGTGTGAACTTGAGGGAAAAGTGATTTCATATATCCATGAAAAATGACCTCGAGACCAGTTGGTTAAAAAAGTTTAAGGAGCAGCACTATTCTGTGGTTCAGTGTCCAAATACGTTTTCGGGGTCTTTATGTGCTCTAGACAGGAAGTGTCTAGGACTTGTCATAAGATGCATTAGATCGCATGTCTCTGTCTCTCTCAGTGTTTGTCTCCATCTCTCTCTCCTTCTTTCTCACACACACCCACTCACAGTATTCCAAACGTTTTTTTTAACCATTATGGGATCTTTATGTGAATTGGCGGTTCGTATGAAACACTCTGGGTGGGCGTCATATCTTCAGATTAGAAGGACCACAGGCCACAGGCCAATGACAGAGACGACGTCAGATCCATTACATGACTGAGCCAAATCACCATCCTGCACTGTCAACAAAACTCTATCCACAAACCTGAGCAATGCCATCAGATTTGACGGGGAGAGCTGATCATCCCTGTGAGAAAACAATAACTAATACAAGACAAATTAAGCATTTATGTTGCATTAAGGCAAGACGCTATAGGCATGCACCAGTCGGTTTTGAGATTTTGGGCTATTTTTGTTGTCTTTCAGACTAATGGAAAGAAAAACAGACATTTAAATGTTTATTTCATTACACTTCATCTATTTGCATCTGTAGATTGCAATTACAATATATTTAAAATCTGTTTTCACAAAATGAGTCAGTCTTGTTTTCCAGTACGAATATCTAAACATTCTTAAATAAAGATACATCTACTTGAGAAGCAAAATTACTTTATATATTAGGTCTTATTTTCTGAAAAATTAATCAAAATTAAGGAAAAATATGGCAATGGGGTAAGAAAAATAAACAGGGTTATTTTTCTTACCCTTTAAGCATAAAGTCTCTTAATGTTAATACTTTTCAGAAAACATGTCATTTTGCTTATCAAGTAAGTTTATCTTGATTTGAGAATATGTAGATATTTGAACTGGAAAATAATAATTTTCGCAGTGAAGTAGCACTAAAATACACCAAACTTTCACGTTTTTAATCCTATCTATCTATCTGTCTATCAACCTTTTTTTTTTTTTTTTTTTTTTTTTTTTTACAGATGACGTTGTTCATATAGAATTTGTGCAGTTTATATAACATTTCATTTCTAAAACATGGTGAAAATGTTTTTTTGATCTGACATCCAAATACCCTCGATAAAAACCTTTAACTCTAATTTCTCAACAATGTGAAACATGAATTTTGAACCTGGCTTTATATAATGTTCAGATTTCTGTTTTGGAAATGTATGAAGATAAGGGCATATATTTAATTAGATAATGTCTATTTTGCAACTTCTCAGAAAACAACTGTTGTGATGTGCTGTGATTAATCAACAGGGAAAAGTATGGTGATATTTATTAATTAAAAATGGGACCCTATTCACCTGTAGTGTCTTGCCTTGACCCCAAAGCTACATCCACATGCCATTTCATGCCTTCCAGAAAGCATATATGGTTTTAAAACACACATTAAGCACACAGTCTATGTTTGTGAAAGCGATCTCACAGTAAGTATATCAACAACAAGCAACGTAGGCGTAAAGCATCAACAACTCCTGTCTATCTAGGCCATTTAGCTCTGAAAACAAGATGATGGGAATTTCAGAGCAACGGACAAAGTCTGGACCCCATGATCTCATTTCGGCCTGTAATTTACCAGTGGCACGGCCTCCATACTAATTTCCACAGTCAAACTGTCAATTTGATGTTTTATGGGAACTGTAGGTAGACACCTTGCAGACTATGTATAGGGTTTCCCCAGCGTACACAACAAAGGAGCTCAATGGCACATTTGTCAGTGACTTTCTCTCCTCGTTTTCATTTAACTTTCATTTTCCGCTATACATCTAAGTAGTCCGCCCACCCTCTCTGACACACCAAAACCACACACACACTCACACATATGTCCATGTGCACACACCGTTTTGCCTTTCCATTTGCTCATGGGCCCCCAGATATAAGTCAATATCTTGAATTACTCACCCAATGAGGGCCACCATCTGCTCCACTATATGTGCTTGCTGAAGGTACCACAAAGTCTTTCTGTATGAAAGAGAGAGAAAGACAGAGTCACTCCATCAGTTATCCATGTGATCACACTCATAACCACATCAGATGCCCCCCCATGGACCCTCTAACACAGCAAATGAGCAGGCAGTGGTCAGCAGAAAGGTTTTTTTTTTCTGTGATCAGAGGTTAAAACACAACATGACACATCTTTGAGCAGACCGACATGGAAAAGGCCTTATACAGATGGCGTGAGCCTTACAAAGCCCAGGGCTACAGCTAATACACTTGAGGGAGGGGGACTGTGAAAAAAAAGAAACAAAAACATGTCTGAAAACCTGACTGGAAGTAAAGCAGGATCAAAGATGGCTCCTGTCCAGTCTAGATCCTGCTGACTCACAAGTTCAGCCATGATAAAAGGCAGGATGGGTGGCGTGGGTGTTGGGGGTCGGGGTTTGTTGGCTGGTGCCTGGTGCAACTCAATCAGTCGGGACTTACTCATTATGTTTTTCTGCTTCAGTGTTTGTCACGGCTGTCATGGCTGAGTCGCATAAACACCCTAGCCTGCATGATCGCATCTGGACGCACTTTCAATTAGCTGTATCGTTTTTTTAGTGTTGTTGTGTTATCATTTCTGCAGTTAAATTTAGTATGTGTTATACGTAAACACCCTCTCCCTTATTTTTTGATGGGCTTAGGGGAATTACAGGCTAATTTTGTTACTTGTAATCATTTATGTTTAATAACGTTTTACTTTTAATTTAATGGCTTATTATAATGACAATGTATGTAACTGCTGTTTCCTTGTTTCCTTTGTCCCATCATCAGTAATGATTTTTATTTAATGTTTTTAAATAATTGTTTTCAATTTGTTGCAGAATTTATTTTTTTATTTGAGGTGTTTGTGGAAATGTTTAACTATGTAACTTCTTTGTTTCCTTTTTTCTATCATCAATAATGAGATAGTAAATTTTGCTATATAATGTATTTTTATATGAGGGCTTTGTGGAAATTAAAAAAAATACATTTCACACACACACACACACACACACACACACACACACGAACCCTTCATAAGAAAATAAACGATATAAAATATTTTAAAAAATGGAAACATTACTGATCGTGACTCTTAATGACAAAAAAAAATAATAATTAAAAGTAAAAAGACATATGGTGTATATGGTTATGTTGTAGTATACCCGCATACATTTTTTAACATGATATACCAGAAGAACTTAATGTCCAAAACATGCTAACACTAAAACACGAGTAGAGCAGCAGATCTCAGTAAGAGATTGTCAGAATAGGGTTAATCCCAATGAAATAAGAGAGAACATTTGAGACGAGTGTGTCATGTTATATATATAAAACCATACTGTGTGACACCTGAGCCACAGGTGAGGCCATTCAGATACTGTAGATGTATGACTAACACTGACACTATCACATATTTTCTATCTCTCTCACCCTTGCCTAGATGCACACACTTTCTGTCTTATCTTTCACTGGATTCTTTTCTTGCTCACACACAAGTTTACATGTTCTCTCAATCTCTCTCAATCCGTCTACATACACACACTCCTATGTCTGTCACTTTCCGCTTCCTAACCCTCACAAACACACACACACAAAACTTTACCGTAACAGTCCAAAAAGCTCAAATCTGTTCTTATCAGGGCACTGTTTTTGTGGTTATTGTTCTAAATGTGCAGTTTAGAATATGAATATAGTTATGAGACATATTTATGAATTAATTATTAAGGAGGCTTGAGAACATATGATATTTGTGCACACAATCTTACAACTGTCTTTAAGAAAATAACTGTATATACTGTATACATCCATGCAACAGTGTGTCTCCTCATTTAATTCTAACAAAGAAACAACATTAAAATCTTTGACAACTACATATTTTAATGAGATTAATTTCATTTGTGTAGGTAAGAGTATGTTTATTTTTCACAGTGTGGGTTGATTTCAAACACTGATACGAAGGAAGTATTTTTTTTTTTCATTTTCACTTTGAGTGTTTTGTCAGCTGTCATAACGGTTATGTTAACAGGTTGTCAGTAAACTCTGCTGAAATTACTAGACGAAAAATTTCTGTTCATAGTTTTCGGGCCCACTTCATCATGATGAATGTGAAGAGCCAAAATTAATACTTTTTTCCAATTTGATCTGTAGCCATTTACTGTGCAGGTATTTAAATACACGTTTAAAATATAGAAATACATTTTAAATGTATTGTTGCAATATAAAACAAGGTGTAGCCTGTATGAAAAATATTAAAAGTGCATCTGTCTTCCTAAACCTACATCATTCTGCAAAGATGAAGTGCAACTACTGAAAGTATGCATTACAGCATATTTGGACAATTTCCACCATAATTTAATACATCTGAGTATGGAACGAATGTTAGGGCGTCTCAATCGAGAGGCTACAGCTGCAACTTTCACAAAATGGAGGCGGATAAAACACAAAATGGCCGCCTCTGATTTTACTTTAGAGTCACAGTTGTTCTGAATGCTTTTGCTGGCATCTAAACTCCACAAATATGAAGTTAGACTTTTGTAATATGCAAATATATAGATAAAAAGATCAAAACTTTATATTTATGGTGATATATGTATGTATACATATTTTTTAATATACACAGGCTACATATGGAAACGTATTGTACATTTTGCATATATTTTTGTATATATTGTACATATATTTTAGCCTATTTATTTGTTTCTGCATTAAAGTAATTAAGAACTTAAGTGCATATTATCTTTACACATTTTCAAAAGTCTGTACATAAGGAACTGCTAATTCAAATTCTTTACTTTTAGCTTATTGTCAGGTGATTATTTTGAACATGAATCAGATACATAAAAGCCCAAATACACAGAAGTAAGCCTGGGAACAGATACATCTCTCAACCTGCATGAATAAAATCATTTCATATTTTCTACCAGGGCATCAGCAGCACTTTTGTATGTTTTTAAGTAATGTCTTGACTCACCTCAGTGTGTGGCTTCATCATTGTTTTTCTTATAGCACTGAAAATAAATTCCACAAAGGTTTTGGGAAAATGTCCAGCGGTGATCCATGACAAAGACACGAGATCTGAAATATACAAAAATAAATAAATAAATAAGTCTAGGAAATCATGAGGAAAAAAAAAACACCACCACCAAAGTCTTTCAATCTAAGTCTATATTTGAAATAAATACAATGCAATATAGTGATGGTTACAATGATGGTTACTTTTTTCTTTATTAAAGATAACACACAAGGAAGAACAAGAATCCTTCACTCCGATTCCATAATAAAGCTGATTTTTTTTGAAGAGGAAGGTCTGAATAAAATTATGCATCACTGTCAAACAGTGACATATTCATGCTATTACTAATAACCTTGAAAGCACTTTTATTCGTCAGAACACTTACAGAAAGACGGCTAAGAATTCCTAAGGAATCTCTCAGATTGCAAAGTCTGTTCTGATGGCAAAGATCTAAACAAGAAAAGCATTAAAAGAAAAGTGTAAGAGAAAAATGAGTATGACATCTAGTTTACCTTTATGATACACAAACGAAAAACTATTTTTTAAGCTGTGATCTAAATTTTTGTGCAGAATAACTTAAGGAAAACATTACAGATAAATCAATTTAGATTTTAATATTTTGAAGCATCAAAACTGTATTAATTTGATGTGCGTTTAATATGCAATGTTATATTCAAAGACTTGAAGTGATAAACCCAACACACACTATACATGAAAAAAGGGAAAAAGCATATATAAAACTGAGATTTCACATTTTATCAAAATGTAAAAATTAGAGCTCATTAAAATCATTTTCATCAATTGTCTAGGGACATTTTTTAAAAGGCTTAAAAGCTGAATTCTTTTTTTAAAAACACACTCTCTTTGTGCTCTTTGCAGAGCAAATTTAATTTGTAGCTTTTCAAGGTTTTACAGAGCTCTAAAAAGGAACAGCATCTAGTAATAATTATTTCTATACGACTATGCCAACAGGCAAACAGAAATGAAGTTATGACAGAGACTTTAGTAATGAAAAAGGTATCATTCGATTTAAAATAATAACTGTTTTATTCAGAGTTAAAAAATAAGTTAAATTAGACATAGTTTAGGGATTTAAAGCACCTGTCACCTTTGCCTTTTACTCAAAGAACCTATTTCACCTAAACCCATCGATAAAAGTGGAAGAAATATGAATATACCTAAAAAAAACTGCTTGCTCAAATTTCTTTAATGCATCTGTCATGCTTCATTGTGTTTTATTTTACTTTAAAAATCAAAAAGGTAATGAACACATCTGAAAAGTATTAATAGTGTTAAATAATAACCCGACTGTAGTGCAAAGACATTCTGACAATGAGCTAAACTTATTTTAGCTCTAATCAATCTTAACTCTTGGTTTAAACCAAGAGTTAAAAAACCCTGTAATTGTTCACGTCACATTCACATTATTCACATGATTTTTAGGAATTTTATTTCTCCACTTTTAATTATTTAACATGATTTGGGAGTGTTCTGTTAACACACACAGGACAAATGTTGCCACATATTCTCAGAATATCTTACACAGTCATTTTTTAAAATTGTTTGCATGCAAAATCATGTCAGAATTAACTGATCTTGATGAAACAATTAGAATAAATGAAAACATCTTAAGAAAAAGGAATCATAGGAAAGATCTGGGTGGATTTTAGCCAGCATACAAACTGATAAAGCAGGAGGAGAACAGATTAGAGAACAAAGAACAACGCTTCTTATTTTCTACTGGCAAGGGTTTAAGCACAAAAAGGCTTGGAATAGTGCATTCATGGACTTTGTTCTTTGTACATTTTATTTTAATTCATTAATTCATTTATTTGTTTATTTATTTAAAATCTCCTCACTCATTTAGAAGGGACTCCTACATTATTAGAAGAAAAGCAAAGAGAGAGAGGGAGAGAGAAGGTCTGTGTTCACTTAAGAGCAAATAGTTAAACTAATTACATCAACTTGCTGTGTCACAATTCTTAGAAAAAGAACAAGATAACTATATCATTTTTAAACAAACCAATTTGGTGTAATACTCCTCTAAAAACTAAATGCATCATTTTTGCAGGATTTCCCCCCCAAAACATTACATTCAGTAAAATGCATATGCATCTCACCTAACAGATTTAATTCTCGAGTTCTATACTAAAAATAAATGAACAAAAATGTCCAAATGTTTAACCCTTACCAGAAAGATCCATGAATCTTTGAATAACACATTTTAAATTTCCATTTGAATTGGAATGGGGGACAAGACCAGACGCTTAGGTGCTTCCAGTGAGTCACTGAAAGCTTGAAATATCTGAAGCTTTATTCCTCACAAAAGGCTATTTTACTGAAATGACATGGACTTTCCTGCTGATACCCTTTCTGGGAAGAGGGGTGGTATATACATATATTTAAAAAAAAGAAAAGAAAAACTGTATAATGACAAAAAAAATACAGGAAAAGATAATAACAGCAGATTCTAAGGGAAAAGTTTTGGCTGTTTGCATAAACACCAGCATTAACATATAGCAGACATGAATTCTTTTAATTGGTTTAAGTAACAAATTGACAAATGCACAGATTTCATTTTAGTTTATTTATTTTGATTTGTCTACCTGACTAGACCAGAGTTCAGTGACGGATTTGTACGGACAAGCAAACCAGGTTCATATTTTTAAAGCAGCAGAATTTGCAGTAGCTGGATTTGCACTAAAAGTTTCATTTATCATATATATCTCATAATGAAAATTTAAGAGCATTTGAGAATATTCGTATCATACAAAGAAAATAATTATTAGGCCACTAAATAAATGTTTTAAGATGTTAACAAAAAGACAAGAAATTATTCTAAATAATATTTGACCTATTCTTGCTATTTAGTAGGATTTAGTTTGTTGCAAAAACACTCTAGAATTGTCTCTTCTATAAATGCACTTCTGCAAATATTAAACATTCACTGTTCATCTCAAGATCAATGCATTTATATGTTTTTCAATCAAATAATTTTTTGCAGTTCATTGCACGCACATAGAATTCTCAATTTATCTCGTATGATCGAAAATAAGCGTTTAGCATCCTCTGATCATAAAAATGAGAAGGGGCGCTGCTAGAATTGCTGACAGGTGGCAAATGCAATTAATATATTGATGACATGGGCCAATGAGATCATCTTTAATTCATTTACTGTACATAGGCTGAGAATGCTTTCTGCTGCTAGAGATAAAAGTACATTAGCACTCGATATAATGGTCGAAGGGCATGGGAGGGGATTTTTACTGAATCAGACCTAATATGGACATCAAATCGGTCCAAGAAAAGCTGGCAGGGGAGAGGAAGGAGGGGTGATGGGGAGCAGGCAGAACAGCTGTGTTTTGATTGGACGAACTTGAAAATTCCAAATTTGTTCTGTCCAATCACAAAGACTGTTTGGACACATAGCAACAGCACATTTCATTCCATTGCCGTTGTTCTTTCTCACTTTCTATAGATTCTTCTGTTCCGTTTTTACAGTAAACCAGACATAAAAACGGTTGTCACAAATGTCAGGTTGGTAAGAGAGGAATGTCTTTTGTTCAGAGCTTGAGCACTCCGGATCAGCTTTAAACCGCAAGATGAAAGAGGTTGATTAAAGAGCGACATTCATGCCCATCCCCGTTACAAACACATCATTCTGCTCCGAGCAGTGAGTCACTTTCAAACGGGCATAAGAAACTGCTGAGTAATGTCAAGACTAAATCACTGCATTCAGGTCCAGTCACAAGTCTCTCATCTGTCTTCAAAGGTATCTTTTATCTCCAGACATCTGTATACACTATTCACCTGCCGCCCATCTCCCCCACACCAAACAGACACAGCTAAACCTGTTTATTCCCAATATTAGCAACAAAACGGTCCCCATACGACGGCCCGAAAGTTATTCTCAGAGCGTTTTGTAATTCCCCTTAGTCATTTATCTGGCTGCACAGCCTAACTTTAACTCAGAAAACAATGCAGGAAACTGATGAGAGCTACATCGAGCAGCTATTTCAGAGTTTTACAGAGCGGTACACATGTAATCATGCAGTTATGTGACGTATTCATAATTCTAGTGGTTAGTTTCCCTCTCTAACCACAACAGTGGCCATCTGACACGATGAATGAATAACCAGGCTGCTTGTTCTTTTTTATTTCTATCTATTTCAAACTTTTTCTCATGCACATGGAAAATTACCATTTGGCAAAGAGTTCAGCCACCACAACCTCCCCGCGTTTACCAGCTCCGACCCAGCATCCCTCAGGGCAGGGTTTACCAGCAATTACATTTAAGAGATCTCGTCAAAGGTGCGCCTTCAGTAAAACCATGGGAGACAGTTTCATTTCTCTGGTACGTTTCCAGCACTATTCAGCATTTTTTTTTAAGCTTTTGATGTTGGTCATCATCACTTTTTTGTTTTTTTTTTCTTAGGGCTTGTTTTTAAGTTCATAAGTTCAGGGGGCATATCATTTTTTTTGGAAGCAGTTTTGAGCATATTTTGGGATGTGGATTTACCAGAATACATTTTTTTACAAACTTCTGAATGGTTTTATCCCAAAAATACTGCACTTATATTTAGTGACATACAAGTCACAACCGACTTTTGTTACCAGAGAAATGACGAAGACTGACGCATACAGACGAAAGACTTCCCTAATCCACATTCGCACCTAATAATATTCCTCTTTCCATGCCACAATCTACAGTTACAGCTTCCCCTTACGTCAATGGCACCTTGGTAACAATAGCAACACTCTTATACATACACATCAACATTTACCTGAACCCGAATGCTAATAGAGTTCATTTAAAGGGAATAGCTAAATTTCTATCATCATTGATGCACTCACTTTCTTATGTGGAACACAACTTTTTTGTGCATATAATGAAAGTCACTGGACTACAAAATATCAAAATATCTTCTTTTTTGTGTAACAGGAAAAAAAATACATTCAAACAGGTTTTTAACTACAAATGGATGAGTACATAAGTAAATGATGACAGAATTTCATTTTGGGGGTTAACTAACCCTTTGTTATTATTTTTTATTTAATAAATTAAGGTAACAGATTTCAATGGCAGCGTAGAGTTCATTTGTGTCAGTTTCCGTTTCATTTACACAGAAAGTTAATTTGTCTGTCTGGGGAGCCAGTGAGTTTGCAAAAGCAAATATTATGCATGATCTAATACCGGAAAATCAGATCGCCAGCTGGGAGAGTCACAGGAAGATTGTAAACAGGTTAAAAACTAAATTGTTCTTTTTTCCCCCCTTTCTCAGATTATTATTCCTGTCTTTTTTTCTGAATGAAACCCTTTCAGACAGGCACCAAGACAAACGTCTCTGGCACGCATGCCGCCAAATATCAAAGTCCTTTATATGAGCCGCTCTCTCTCTCTTTCTACAGCGTAGCGCAGGAAGTGATTATGGGTGCCTGACGTAATCGGACCGTTCCAGGGAGGGAGAGACGAAAAAAATTCAAATCTATCTATCACAAGGAGGAAAAAAATGTGCACCCTGGAGTCCACGTTGACAAATTCTTTAACAAGCTGTGGTCAAAGGGAAGCTGGTTGAAGACTGACTCAGCCCCTCCTTTCAGCAGTTTACTGGAAACACGGAGGGAGGCAGGGGGAGGAGGGAGTTTCAGAGAAGTCACATGACCCGTAAGGGCAGGGCTAACCACAGCTCCGGGAGGAGGAGAGGAGCGGAGAGGAATCAGGGCGAGGGGGAGGCAGATACACGCCCTTCCCCGAGCAAATGCCTCCGAATTGGGTTACTTATTCGACTGCCTGGGAGTTGGCAGGGGAGAATTCACAGACTAACTAACCCTTTCAGCGCCGGAAATGATGACTCAGAAGCCTTTTTTAACAGTGCTACTCCAAGTTAAACAAGAAAGTAGACATTTTTGCTCATCTTGTTAACACTTGTTTTAAATAAAATAAAAGCACATATAAATATCAATAAGAAAGAATTAAAAAAACATGCTGTTTCAGTGACTGAAACAGCTGTTCATGACTATAAACGGATGCTGCTGATGAAGTCTCGTCTGTTGAGCTGCTTTGTGCCAGCCTCGCTCGTGTGCGTGCAGTCGCACACGTGCCATGTGTCTGGTGATCTCTAGAAACCAACATGACGACACAGACACTTGACATCCAATCCCATGCCCTTGACCTTTGGGCAAAGGACGTCTGGAACCATTCTGTTATGCTGTTAGACGTCATACAAGCTCAGAAACACACCTAGAAACACATAAACAAATTAGCAAAATACACAAATACCCATTTAATCACTTCCTGTGCTCCGTCAAAGCTGAAAAAGTGCAAAAAACTACTCAATATTTGCAATACTACTGCGGATACTGTCCTAGACAAAATGTAGTTTATCAAAAAGCAAGCTACATCTTTTTAAATCCGTTTCGGAGAAAGGAACCCGCTTCGTCTTCGCTTGCAACGCTACTGGAGGATCATTTCGGATTCAAAGTGACAGAAGATTTCGGTACATTTAAAAAAAAAAGCCACAGAAGTAGAAAGCGTGTCGTCTTCAGTCTCAGAGCACATGAGGAGCAAAAGGAGAGATTTGGGGGGATCAGGCTTCAGACTGCACAGGGAAACTCTCCTGCAGCGCCAGTGAGAGATGCTGCGAAGCGGACGTCAGAATGACCAAACAGCGACAGAGAGGGAGTGAGAGATAGAAAAAGAGAGAGAGAGAGTGCAGGAGAGAGACAGATAGGAGAGGTAGAAAAGGCAACAGACACACATTGCAACTCAAAATAACATGTCGGTTTTCTTCAAACAAACATTTCTGTTCTGAACTCCCTTTAATTTGATGTTACCTCATCTGTTTTTATGGGGTTATGGACTACAGGGGAAATTATGAGGAATACTAATAATAAGAACTCCTCCCATATGTTACACTGTTGACATCGCAGCCTGTGTGTCCATTCGAAGCTACACCATTTTGGTGCAAATAAATCTATTGAACGTTAGCCGACCTAAATGCCAACATGACCGCTATGTTTTTTTGTGCAGTGAATTATTATTATCGTTGTTGTTGTTGCTGCTGTTTTTTTTTTACTGTACTGCATTGGGTAACTTGATATCTAATGCAAAACCAGTTGAGAACTGACATTTATGAGATAACACATACTTTCTTATTAGTCAGAGTACCAGGTCTGTCTATGTGTAACAAAATGTAAGAAAAAAAACATACAAGAAAACAAATATGGGCTTGAACATTTGATGGAAACTGCACATTAATCTCAATAGAGCAATGCTGTTATATAATCACAGAGGCTTTCTGTGAAATGATTGGTTGTTGAGGTGCAGAGTAATTCAGAAACAAAATGACCACGTCAAATGAGTCACGATACATACTTAACATCAGTGACGGTTTGAGGTTAACAAACCAAGATAGAGGTTCCTCGTAAGTCTGACATGACCAGAAACTTCCCATTCACACGAAAGACTGTTGAGAAAAACCTATATCTGTCATAACATATGTCAGAACACACACACACATAAACTGTTCAGAGGTCTTTTTATTGGCTGCCTCAAGACTATGTTTTAAGATGGGTGCAAAACACTTCTGAGGAAATACTGCCTATGCAAAACACGTTCTTAAAGTGTTCTGAATGGTCAGCAAGTTGCTATGCCATTACTAGTGTGTTCTGACTGGTTATCAAGTTTCTATCCTATTACTAGGGCATTCTAAATGGTTATCAGCAATTTATTTGCTATGCCATTGATAGGGTGTTCTAAATGGTTAACAATTTGCTATGCCATTGCTACCATGCTAGGGGATAGCATGTTGTTATGTGATTGCTAGGGTGTTCCAAATGGTTAGCATGTTGCTATGCTATTGTTAGGGTGTTCTGAATGTTTTCTGTAAGTTATTATGCCATTTCTAGGGTGTTCTGAATGGTTAGCATGCTTTGTGCCATTGCTACCATGCTAGGGGTTAGCATGTTGTTATGCCATTTCTAGGGTGTTCTGAATGGTTAGCATGCTTCTGTGCCATTGCTACCATGCTAGGGGTTAGCATGTTGTTATGCCATTTCTAGGGTGTTCTGAATGGTTAGCATGCTTCTGTGCCATTTTTACCATGCTAGGGGTTAGCATGTTGTTATGCAATTTCCAGGGTGTTCTGAATGGTTAGCATGCTTCTGTGCCATTGCTACCATGCTAGGGGTTAGCATGTTGTTATGCCATTTCCAGGGTGTTCTGAATGGTTAGCATGCTTCTGTGCCATTGCTACCATGCTAGGGGTTAGCATGTTGTTATGCCATTTCTAGGGTGTTCTAAATAGATAACAATTTGCTATGGCATTACTAAGGTGTTCTGAATGGTTAGCATGTTACTATGCCATTTCGAGGGTGTTCTGAATGGTTGTTAGCAAAGCTGGGTAGTAACTGATTACACGTTGTGACGAGTGGGGTGGGGCTGAGAACCGTGGGAGTGTAGCGAAGCCGGTGGAATAAATGCTAATGAGCGACACCTGCGCTACTGCTCTCGAGTCCCACGGAGGAGCTGCGGAAGGATAAAAGGAGGAGTGACAACAGTGCAAGACGAGAGAGGTCCAGGCCTGGACTTCTGTTTTTTTTTAATTTATGTTTTACGCGGCAGTCGTCCGTGAGGGGGTGCCGCTTTACTTTCGTTGTATGTTTGTTTTTTTGATTATTAAAGTTATGTTCAACGTCTGTTCCCACGGTTCCTGCCTCCTTCTACCCGTAACTACGAACTTTGGCTGCGTTTACACGCAGATCAAATCATCAGTCCATCAGGACACGGCGCGTTTACACTTGCCAACATCAACTGACTTCTCTCTCTGAATAACTGATCAGATCTGTCTTTCTCGCACAATATTTAAATAAGTCTCCAGAGGAAAGAGCAAAGTCAACCTGAAATGGTGGGTTTTCTTTTGAAAACCATTTTCAGTCGTGGGACATTTTACAAATCAAAGATATAATTGTACAAATCTCACTAGCGCTCCACAGCCTTGTGTTCAAAGTCTCTCCTCTGACAGTTCGGGGGTTGTGGCTGGAAGGGATACAGCTCTGACTGGAAACCAACAATGAAATTTAATTTTCTACCTGTTAGATTTTGTTTTATTATATATGTCTACACCTACCCCAATCTAATCCTATCCCTTACAAGAATGCAAAAATAGTAATTATTGTTGTACAGTGTGACAAAAATTACGCTATATTGATGTGCACATGCCCAGTAGCTGCATGTGTATCCCTTCTAGCCTTAACACAGTTCGGGAGAGAGGGGTAAAGTTTTGCGTAACGTTGACCTGCGAATGCAGACACGATGGCTGGGTTGCGCTTACATTACACTGAGACCCATCATAATGCTTCCTCGACTACCTCTGGACCAGGACACATTATAACATATCATAACATAATAGATAACATTCCGATCAGAAGCGCGTTTACACTTGTCTTTTCAGTGTGTATGTGGACAACATCCAGATACAGGTTGCATGTTAATGCCAAGTGTAAATGCAGCCGTAGTTACACATGTAATCTGGACTACGTAATCAGATTAAAAAAATTACTTACTTGTATTTAGATTAAATTACATTTTTAAATACTTCTAATCAGACTACAGTTACTTTTTATGGATTACATTATTACATATTATTTACACAATAGCAATAAATTATTCATAATTTATTGATTCTCCCTAATTCCTCTTTTTCATCTTTTAAATTTTCCTTTCTAAAATAGCCTCCTGCTTATATACATTCAGAAAGTCTTCCAGTTTTGTGGACATTCACACAAAGATCAGATCATTCGTCAATTGGCCACACAGCATAAAATAATTTCAGGTTTAAGAAGTGTTTCAATATTGCATCAACTACTGATGAATACATTCATTTTTATTTGAATGATCACTCTGTAGGTTAAATGTGTCTGTGGAAGGCTTGTGTCTTTCAAATACATAAAATTGCACAAATTCGCAAACTTTTTTGTCATCTGATTCTCTTTCATCTAATATATACTTGAAGTACCCTGAGATTTTAACATAGATATTTTAGCAATTAAGTATCACATTTGCATGTTCATTGGTTCTCTGACACTGGTTAACGGTCATATGACAAGCAGGTAAACAAAATATTTCATTTTTAAAAGTTTTTTGTTTTTTTGATTGATTTTAAAATAACTTATGAACAAAGAGCAACAATATGCAAGTGCTATGACAAGTCTCGGTTAGCCTAACGCAGTACACATAGTAAAGTTGTTTTTTTTTTTTTTTTTTTTTAAGAAAATT
>JAFVLL020020431.1:0-12792 GCA_021397915.2 Tor tambroides | reverse complement strand
TTGTATCTCGGCCAAATATTGTCCTATCCTAACAAACCATACATCAATGGAAAGCTTATTTATTCAGCTTCCAGGTGATGTATAAATCTCAATTTCAAAAAATTGACACTTAAGACTGGTTTTGTGGTCCCGGGTCACATATGCTGCTCTAAAAAATGAAAGCAAAGAAATCAACATATTAGAATGATTTCTGAAGAATCATGTCACACTGAAGACTGAATGGCTGTTGAAACATATTTTAAATGACATTTAAAAATATATGAAAATATAAAACAATTATTTTAAATTGTAATAATGTTCACAGTATAACTGTTTTTACTGTCTTTTTGATCAAATAAATGCACCCTTTGGTGAGCATAATAGACTTCTCTCAAAAATAATAAAAACATCTTAATGACTGGTAGTGTATATTCATTAATTTTGCAGATACTTTTTTCCAAAGTAATTTAAATTCGAAAAAAAAATAATAATTTAGCATAAAGGAGCCAACCTTATTAGCAGTAAGTTACACTCTTTATTGAAAAAATGTCACTAGACCTGCATTGTTCCACATTTAGTATTTTGCAAAATACAGAAACTGTAATTTCGTCATTTTAATTCTAAAAATTTTAAGAATCAGAAAGAAAGACAGATTCTGTTTTGCTTAATCAATATGAAAGGAATACTCCACCCCAGAATAAGAATTCTGTCATCATTTGCTCACTGTCATTAAATGAAGCAGATGTAATTCGAGTCAAGCTCACAACGAGGCTTTTATTCTGAATTATTGACCTTATTGACCTTTATGTGTGTGCTCAGATCTGGACCCAGCTGTGGTGGTGCCCAAAGACTCAGAGGTCATGCTGAAAGGAGAGAGTCTGACAGCCACCTGCAATGCCCTGTCGTCTTTAGAGACCTCGACTGTGTGGTTTAAGGTAACGCTGCAGTGTGATTCACGCATCCTTCAGCAGTCTAGACACTTTAGTTTGGTCTTCCACATTCTGTTTAGAGCTTCTTCTCACCCCATCCGTTCTTTACTAAATTTGTTTGCACACGTTTGTTTGTGTAGGATGGGATTGAGGTCGGGAGAGGACACATAATGCAGCTGCAGGATGCCACGTTTGACACAGCTGGACAGTATGACTGTGAGGTGACTGTACCGTCTCTTCCAGGCCTGCTGACCAGCGGTTCTGTCCATATCATCGTACAGGGTAAGAGAGCGCATCAAGTGTTTCAAACTGCTGAAACTCAGCAAAAGAGCTTTAACATTTAGTTAAAATTGGTACTGGATCTGTTCCTCCAGGCGCGCCTCAGATGAAGGATGCGGAGAGGGAGATTGAGCTGACGGAGAAAGTAGGGGGTTGGGTGAATTTGAGCTGTGAGGTGAGAAGTTACCCCAGACCCACCATCACCTGGAGCATCACCGGCAGTCAGGTAACACTGATTTCCTCTCAGCCCTCTGCACATGTTACACTGAGCTGTGGATTGACGCTTTTGTCTTGTTTGTGTGTGTGTGTGTGTGTGTGTGTGTGTGTGTTGTAGTCTCAGAGCTGGCGTGAAGTTGTTAAAAGAGAGACGGAGGATCAAGTCTACAGCGTTGTGATGCTTAAAGTCACCACTGACACTGTTGCTGTCTGCAATTCAACGAATGACTTTGGAATAGAGACCAAGACTTACAGCATCAGGAGCAGTAAGAGTCAGTTTTCCTTATTTACACTGCAAATCAGGACATCCAGTTGACATCCATGATTATTAATCATAATCATAAATATGACATTAAAATATAACTGACTCAATGTATTCTCATTATAAACATAATATTTATTTTAATATAAATGTAATATCTATACATAGATTACTATGTACAATTTTATACTTAGTGCTGTCAAAATGAGCGTGTTAACACAGGTGATTTTTTATTTTTATTTTAAAGCGTTAAAAATGTTTAACGCAATTAACACAGGGGTGGAGCTAGTGTTGGCCTCCCCACTCACAACTGCTGCTGCTTCTGTCTCTTTTTTTCTTGACAAAAATTGCGTTTATTTAGACGCAGAACGTCTTTACAACCACATCAAACTCGAGACGGAGAAGATGCCATTAAACAAATATTAAAAATATACTGTCTTTATGTTGTTTGTACATTAATTTAAGGATTGAATGTGAAATTATTGCAATGAAAAAATGATTTAAAAAATGTTAATGATAGGTGGAATTAATCACGATTAATCACGATTAATTTCAGAAAAAAATGTGCAATTAATTTTTACATTCTTTAAGCGATTGACCGCACTATTTTGTACATTACTTATTTTATAGTAAAGTATAAAATTGATAAAATTTAATTTAATATTAATGTATTTAATTTTTTAATCTTTTTTACATTTTAATTTATTCTTCAAATGTTTTGTCACTTAATTTTTTTAATGCCACTTATGAGTCACTTATGCTCACAAAGGCTGTATTTATTTGACCAAAAATACATTAAAAACTGTAATATTGTGAAATATTGATACAATTTAAAATAACTGTTTTTCATTTGAATTTTTTTTTTAATGTAATTTATTCCTGTGATGGTAAAGCTGAATTTTCAGAATCATTACTCCAGTCTTCAGTGTCACATGATCCTTCAGAAATCATTCTAATTTGATGATTAGCTTCTCAAAAACATTTCTTATTATTATCAGTGTTAAAACCAGTTGTGCTAATATTTTGATAATACATATTTTTGTGAAAATGTGCTGTTGTAGCGTCTTTATTTTTCAAAGACATGTCTCATCATTAGATTTATAATATAATTTTAACCATGTAATTTATTTTGAACTTTTAAATGAATAGGATATGTTTGATTATCTTTATAATATTGGTTGTTTGGAATCAAAAATGATAATGTTGTCTGTTTTCTCCCAGTTCCATTCTCCCAGACTCCAACAGCTAGAAAAACTTCAGGTAACATTTCTTTCCTCTAATTGTCTGTTAGAAAGGATCGTATGCTTTAAATCAACACCCAGTCCATTTCATCCCTGCAAAATCCAACCCTAACAAACAATGAAAGATCATCTAATATACTTGAATAATTCATAGATTTGATATGGCGAAGCCTCCGCAGCAGCTCGGTTAGCTTGGCTGTTCGTGTCGGCCTCTGGGCATATTTAAAATTCTGTGTGAAGAAAAGTCATAGAGCCAAAATAAAAAAAGCAAGCAAAAATTGAAGCAGACATTACTTCAGATAGCAGGGGCAGATCCAGCACAGAATGTTTTCCAAGATGAATGTATAATTAGCTCTATGCGAATATTTTAACAAATGTTTTGAAGTGCTGGGCTGCAACTGAGACTGTTAAACTATTATGGTGGCAGCCTGCTGTTTTATGGAGTGGATTTAACTCATAAAATTCATTCCCAGACAATTGTTTCGCGTCTCTCTGTGTTTATTTATAGCATTTGATGACGCTTCCTCTGAATGGCGCTCCTTAATTTTCTTTATTTGACTCTGAGGAAAATGAGTCTCATTTCATTTTACTAAAACACTCTAATTATATGTTTCATACCAAACTCGTCTCATATACAAGGGCATGCGTCCTTGTCATGTGGCATGTGTTTTGAATACAAATGTTGCAGCCTTTGTTAAAAAGTGGAGTGTAATGTGTCCTTCAGTGCTCTTTTTGTGATTTAGTATGGTATTTCACTTTTGTATTTTGCCTGAAAGCACGTTAATTGCATTTCAGTATGAATTAATTATGTCTTGTTGAAATACTAATAGTTCATTGGTTATTATATATCAGTCAGCAATACTGACGTCTGTTGTTCTCTCTCTCCAGTTGATAATAGTGGAGTGATTATTGTGGTGATTATTGTCAGCATCCTGTTGCTGGCCATCCTGGGCAGTGTCTTCTACTTCCTGTATAAAAAGGGCAAGTTACCCTGTGGACGATCAGGCAAGCAAGAAATGTATGTAATACCTTTTCCTTCTGTCTAGTTTGTTAGTAAACATTAGTACTGGAGTTTCAAATCGGGGTCAGGGGACCCTCAGGGGCCGCAAGGAAGTGCTGGGATAAGTGCTTTAAATAAATAAATCATTTTTAAAAATTATTAAAATAAATAATGTATACATCTAACATTACAGGACTATAGTGAATAGAAAAAAGTGCAATAATGTAAATAAATCTTAATATTTTCCAAATATTTTACACATATATATAATGGTAACTTGGATCTTTATGCATAAAAGTATAGTTCCCTTTTAAATTTTAAATTTAATGATATTTTATTAAAGTATCCTGTAGTACCATGTAAAAAAACATGGTATATGACATATTCAGTACCATGGTAATATATTAAATATGTATTAGTATTAGCTACTTTTCAAAAGTTTGGGGTCAGCAAGATTTTAAAATATTTCTAAAATATAAATCTCTTGTGTAAATACTACAATTTAATAACTGTGTTCTTTTTTTATATATAGTTTACTATAAGAAATGTAATGTATTCATGTGATGGCAAAGCTGAATTTGTAGAAGCCATTACTCCAGTCTTCAGTGTCACATGATCCTTCAGAAATCATTATAATGTGCTGTTTGGCTGCTCAAGAAACATTTCCTATTATTTATGTTAAAAACATTAAACATATTTGCAGTACCGTTTCTAGGCATAGGCGAGCTAGGCAGTCGCCTAGGGCGCCACCAGCTGAAGGGGCGCCAATGAGCGCACGTACTGACACTACATTTTAGCAGGGTTGTGATAAAGAGTGGCACGGTCACCCTGAAATATGACTGCCGCCCCCACTGGATCCCCAACATCATTGGGCTAGAGTACTGTCAATCTGACGATGCCTGTATGCCATTGGATCAGAGCGCTGTCAATTGCTGCCTGATTGTTGCATGCTTGCATTTGGAGAGCTCATCAACGCCATTAGATCAATGGGCTCTGTCAGTGCTTTGGCAAGGTAACGCTATTTTTTATTTTTTTTTGCCATGCAGTAAAGCTAAGCTCAAAGGCCAATTTAAAATATTTTTAGTAAATAAAGTGCACAAAATCAGTATTTTGTTTAGGCAGTATTTGTGGCAGTTGATAAATCGTGTTGTGAGATTTGTCCAAAAGGTGTGCGTTTTTGCGCCAATGCATTGTTAAAGGATCAGCGTGTCATGTAATATTCCCATATAAACTTTAACAGCCAATTAAAAAATATTGGTATAGTAAAATTCGCTAATTCACGAGATCAATACATCCTTTATTAAACCGCTTTGTCGAGTTTAATACATCCTTATGGAGGTGTCGAAATGCTGAATCAATTCATTCACTTCTAACACAGCACTTAATGGGAGAAGCGTCATACACAGAGGGCAGAGCGTCACGTTATTTAAAGGGGAAGTTCACGCGTTAATGAGTAGCAAAGGATTAAGCTGCATTGATTACTTTTATGCCACTGATCAGGCTTTTATATGTAGTTTGGGGCAACAAAGGGTTTTATAGGTTTGACTGAAATAATAATGCAATAACTGACACTTTAAATCAATGTTTCAAGCAACAACAACAAAACAATTGAACAAAAAACAGATAAAGACAAAAAGTAGCCATTGATAGTATCTAAACATGTATCCAAATCCAAATGTAATAAAATTAATTTATGTGTGATTTATGTGTAAATTATGTGCAATGTCTTAGCTACTAGGGATTGTTACATAGGGCTATACAGGCATCTAGTGGCAACACAATGATATTACAGATAATAAATTGTGCAACATGTTTATCCTAAGTCAATTTACAAATAATGCATTCAGATTTGTGGAACTCAATCTCCACAAATTAGTGTCGTTACTATGACAACCAATTTGAATGTGACAAGAAACTGGTGTCTGAAAAAAAAAAAAATTATATATATATATATATATATATATATATATATATAATTTAGGGAGGGGGGGGGAGGGGGGCGCCAATAGGGATTCCGCCTAGGGCATCAAACTGGCTAGAAACGGCCCTGCATATTTGAAAGATTATCTGATAAATGTAAAGTTAAAAAGAACATTTCTTCTAAATATTTTTAACATTAGAAATGTCTTTACTGTCACTTGTGATCATCCTTGCTGAAAACAAAATATTTCTTAAAAATAGAACACGTGGTGACCTTAAACTTTTGAATGGTAATTAACATTAACCAATAAATAGTGTAAAAAAAGAAGAAAAAAAAAGGTTTAAGTCATGCTAAAGCATTTACTAATGTTAATGTATAGACCCTGATCAAATGTTACAATTTTAGGAAAGAAATTCATACATGACTTTTGATTATTTGTCTGCAAAAATAATTTCAAGTGTTTAAGCGTAATCTTTAGATCAAATAATATTTTATGATCATGAGGAACAAATTCTGTCAAGTGTGTCTAAATTTTTGTAAGGGTAATTTGATAAGACTTTCTATGCTGCAAATTGCATATGCAATATATAATTCAGTTCAGAAGTGCAGAAAAACATCTGTGCAGCCCATTGTTGCAGTTTGGTGTATCGGTGTGTTAATCTCTACAGCATTAATGCCTACAGCACCAAGGAGAAGACTAACAAAGAAGACATCGTGGTAGAGATGAAGGCAAAAAAGACAGAGGAGTCTGTGCTACTGAAGGGCGTCAATGGGGAACAGAAACCTCCCAATGACCAGGTAAGCATATATACTTAACTCTTGTTCAAAGAACATAGCAGTTATCATGATGAGATGACCACGAGGAGCCTCTCTCTAACTTTATTATGTGGCACTTTTTCCTGGAATAAAGAACAGCACACTTAGCTCATAAGCGGAGACTTGTGGACGACTAAAGATGGCGTCTGTACCTCCCTGCTGACCCAACAATCAAGTCTTAAGAGCTGGAGGACCTCTTGTGGAGCAGCCACCTCCTCTGGATAAAGTGGACTGTACTTTTGTATCTCGTGTGTGAGCAGCAGTATTCATGCTTGGATAAATGGGACGTAAGCGATAAAGGAAGATTGTTCTCTGTTTTCTACTGTTCTTCATTGTTTTTCTTCAACCATCGACCAATTTTCAAGACCATGAGCGTCATCCTTTAAACACAAGCAAAATGAATTACTGAGTAAAAGCATTCTTACACTCTGTCTACATCTAATGTGAGCACCAAAAACCAATAGAGTGCTGCAGGGATGATATATTTTTGTTGGCCACAATCTGGAAACAAGTTTCTGGTTCCATCATTCTGAAGTCAACTTTTTCTTAAATGTGTTTTTGGGTATTTGTCTGAAACAAGATCTGTGGTTGAGACAAGCTGAGGATATTTTGACGGTTTTATTCTGTGACATAAAATATGGTAATCCAAAAGTCATTGGAAAAATCCTGTTGCATTTTTGTCAAGGAAACCAGGGTGATGCTTACTTTTGGGTTGGCCTACAAAAATATATCATCTCAAGCCGTTGCTACACGCATGATGTTGCACAAATTAAAGGATTAGTTCACTTCCAGAATAAAAATTTCCTGATAATTTACTTACCCCCATGTCTTCCAAGATGTTCGTGTCTTTCTTTCTTCAGTCAAAATGAAATTAAGATTTCAGGATCCAGGATTTTTAGTGGACTTCAGTGGGAGCCAACGGGTTGAAGGTCTAAATTGCAGTTTCACTGCATCTTCAAAGGGCTCTACATGATCCCAGCCAAGGAATAAGGGTCTTATTGAGCGAAACGATCAGTCATTTTCTAAAAAAATAAAAACGTATATACTTTTTAACCACAAATGCTCTGCGATTGGAAAGGTCAAAGGTTAGTTCTTTGTCTGTGTACCTGGGTTCAAAAAGGTAGGGCTGGGCGAAAAACTCCATCTCATTTTCTCCGACTTTAAAATCATCCGACATTGTTGTCTTACCTTTTTTTTTTTTTGTAAAGGGCGTTTGCTTTGAGTCGGCACTTCTGCCTATGTCATTCCAACGTGACTATGTATTGCGTGAAGTCGAGCTAGTGCAAGATGAGCATTTTGTGGTTAAAAAGTATTTGTTTTTTTTAAAATGACCAATCGTTTCACTAGATAAGACCCTTATTCCTCAGCTGGGATCGTGTAGAGCCCTTTGAAGCTGCATTGAAACAGCAAATTGGACCTTTAACCTGTGGGCCATCATTGAAGTCCATTATATGGAGAAAAATCCAGGAATGTTTTCCTCAAAAACCTTAATTTCCTTTCGACTGAAGAAAGAAAGACATGAACATCTTGGATGACACGGGGGTGAGTAAATGATCAGGAAAATGTTATTCTGAACTAATCCTTTAATGCACTCATTTAAATGTGACCGTTTATGTAAAAAGGGTTTTACTAATGAATTCATTCTGCTTGTTTCTCAAATGAGGCTCAACGTCCTTTTTAGACCACATACATGTATATATTATAAATATGTTTAGCGACTGATCGTACTTGTGACCTTATTCGTTCCAGTTGTGCTTTTCTAAGCTCTGTTCAGAAAATATTTTCCAGAAAAACCGCATACTTTCGGTGCTGCAGAAAGCTTACTTTGATTTTTTTGTTTTTATTCTATGAACAGCGAAAAAGTTGATTGTTTTATATGTACAGAACAGTTAGTCATCTCCTGATTTTCCAGTAAATCGCAGTGGACCAAATAATAAATGCAAGTTCCGTTTCAAAAGAAGTTAATTAAAAATCCCACATTAAGACACTGAGAATAACAAATGTGAAGGCTTCATAAACACACAGCCCTTCACGATATTAAGGAACCCCTTCCAACTTGGATAAACGGATAAACATGACCCCAGGATTCAGTCAGTAAAACTGAGCTGACACTTAATAGTGTGTGTACGGTCCAACTCAAACTACTGCAGAGCTCATGTACTGTTTGTAAATAGTCGTAGGGAAGGAAATTGTAGCTCTTTGTGTTTTGACTTCCGAGGGGAATTGCAGCTCCCTCTGTTTCTGCCTCAACTGCAGTGCCTGCGGAAATGTGTCTTCATTTCACATCAATGTTAGTTACACTGAAACCTTTGTGTTGTCTCGTTTGTTTTGCGCATGTTTTTGTATTTGGTGAAGGGAAAGTTTTGTTGTTTTCATAAATGCTATGAATAATAATACTTTTCATAAAGAGAAGCAGTACATTTAAAAACGTATGGGTCTTTTACATTTTTTTTTTCACTTTTGTTACTTTTTCAGATTTCGAAATGCTCATTTTTGAGACCTGTCATTCATGTGATTTGTTCTAGTGTGCAGAGTTTTCTTGTTTCATGTTGTTGAATGTGGCTTTGGATTTTACTTTTGTTCATTAAAGACATGACACACGTGTTATCTACATCAGTGCTTTGAGGACGCTGAACTCTGATAACTTCTGGACTATTGTTACCACACTAAACCACGCTTGGACAATTCATATTTGATTATAGCTGTGATCATGCATCCTTTTAGCCTCAAGTTGTGTTATGCTTAAATTCCATCGAAAAATCTAAAAAATCAAGCTGATTTTGTCCATTCTTGTGTTCAGCTTTTCCTCTACAAGTCATGTTCACTTCACAGCCTTTGCATTTATTAAAGTATAACAGAAACACAGGCACCTTTTTTGTAGTTTAATAAACTTCCATTGTCTAAATATTAGTGTGAGCCATTTGAGACTGTCAGAACACTGTTGAACCACTGCATACTACACTGGCACCTTTTCCCTGCCTGTCCTCGTGAGCAAATTATGTTGTACTAGCGCAAAATATCGTTCTCATTGTAGATTGTTCGCAAACACAGTTACGCAGTGTTTTATGTTTGATTTCACTTATGGTTGTAAATTAAGTACTTGTGGTATGCGTTTGATGCTTGCATTTTTTATATCATTTTTGGCCAAAAAATAAAGATATGTTGCATTCAGTGTTTGTCTCAACTTCTTGGAAAACTTCACTTTTGTTACATAATTTTCAGTGCAGGTCTTTCCTCCAGGTGTCCAGTTGTGTTGAATCCAGAAGAGTGTTTTTACAGTCTCTCTCTGCTGAGGAGAAGCATCCAGCAGCACTGAGACAGTATCTGCTGATCCAGGCTGGTGAAGGTTTCCATGATATCTGTTACTGAGATGACTACTTGCAAAGGGTACATTTAAATTTGTCATTCAGTCTCACTGAAGGTATTGTTCTTAATTACTGTGTTATTCTGAGTTTAATTATGTAGTGCTGAATATAAAAGGTGTATACCAGACACATAATGGTGATAATGAAATGAGAAACCTTTTGAGTCACTCTTGCTTATGACAGTAATCAGAAATGTCTGAAAGACATGACCAAAGTCATTACATTTATTTAATTCAACCTAATTTAGTTTTCAGACTACCTCTTTATTCAGTTTTATAACTGGGTTTAACTGAAAGAAATTTAGAGGAAGGCTGCCCTCTACAGTTCACTAAAATAACACACCGGGCTCGAGCTGTCCTGGATCAGGATTTATTTGTACAAACATGAGTCACACATTATCGACTTGAGCTCAGTGAGACATTCCCGCATGTGGGTCACCTGATAGCCTACCTTTTAAACTCTTTTTAACTTTATTTTTTTGTTTGTGTGTGTGTGTACTTGTTTATGCTACATTGAGGGGAACAAATGTCCCCGCAAGGATAAGTAAAACCTGAAATTTTTAACATTGTGGGGACCGGCACGAGTCCCCACGAGGGAAAACAATTATTAAAAATAGTAAATGATTTTTATCTGAAAGTGTAACAATGCAAATACGTTTTCTGTAAGGGGTAGGTTTAGGGTTAGGTTTGGGTTAGGGGATAAAAATATCGTTTGGTCAGTATAAAAGTAATAGAAGTCTATGGAAAGTCCCCACAATTCACAGAAACAAACGTGTGTGTGTGTGTATGTGTGTGTGTGTGTGTGTGTTACCACTGATTACGTTGTCTAAACTGAAAACTGTAAAATCTGTTTGTAATTCTCTTCCAGTTTTTATTGACTTAATTCTTAAAACTTGTCGATACTGTTATTTTTCTGTTCTGTTTTATTTTATGTCATTGCTGTTATTTGTTACTGTCTATATTGTTTTGACCGTTAATGATAGATAGATAGATAGATGGATAGATAGATAGATAGATAGATACATACATACATACATACATACATACAACAAAATAAAAGTCATTACGAATTTACAAAATTACCAAAAATAAAAATCTTAATGTTCTACAAAAAAGGTTGGAATGTTTAGTAATAATTGGCACAATTTATTTACATTATACAACCAAAATATACGTATAAAAGTTTGAAAATTACAGGTTATTTCTTCCAGGTCTCTGTTGGGAGGTAATAACCTTGCTCTGTCCCAGATTATAGCTAAGCTGGATGTGGGTTAATGCTGGGGCTCAGATACCTGGCCGTCCCCCATCCTCAGGACACTCTTCAAGGGTAGCCTATAGAGGGAGGATGCTGGGAACATGTGTTCTGATTGTGGTCTTTCAGTCAGTCAATGGGGTACCAAAAAACATGCTTGCTTTAAAAAATAAATAAATAAATAAAACAAAGACTTAGACTCTGAAAATTATTTTTTGTTTGTTTTTTTTTTACCTTGAAGTATTAGATGAGTAAAGTTTGAGAACAAACTTTGAGGTTGACTTGGGAAAGCCTAGCATGAACGTTTGAAGCAGTTGTAAAGCTTGAAGTTTGAAAGTTTAGATAGATTAATTAGATTACATTACATGATTTAATATGTTGTTAGCATGTTCTAGCATGATTAACATGTTACCATGTTGCTAGCGTATTTCTAACATGATTAGCATGTTACTAGCATGATTAGCATATTGCTAGCATGTTTTAGCATGATGTGTTGATAGCATGTTGGTTGGATGTTTCTAGCATGATTAGCATATTGTTAGCATGTTTCTAACATGATTAGCATGTTGTTAACATGTTTTTAACATGATTAGCATGTTGTTAACATGTTTCTTGCATGATTAACATGTTGTTAGCCTGTTAGAAAAAATATGGCACACCAAGTCAGACGTCTGACCCAAGTTTGGTGGTTGTAGCTTTAAAGCTGTAGGAGGAGTTAGTGTTTAAATTTGGGCTCAGAAGAAGAAGACGAAAAAAAGAAGCTTAAATAGTAGATAAGTAAGTTGCCTTTTATAATTCTTCTGATGGTACATTGACTTCTACTAAGACGAATGCGCCTTTGTTTCTTTCCTACAATCTCCCCCGAATGTCTACTCTGGGAGTTTGAAAGTTTGCAAAAAGGGTGGATTGCCTTATGGCAGCAACAAATCTGTGTCAGAATTCTCATACTCTCTGAGTAGATACTTTTTCTTTGGAATAAGTATCACCTAGCAACTATCACAAAAGTACACACCGAATTCTGGAAATGTTGGGACGTTTTTTAAATTTGAATAAAATGAAAACTAAAAGACTTTCAAATCACATGAGCCAGTATTTTATTCTCAATAGAACATAGAGAACATAACAAATGTTTAAACTGAGAAATTTTACACTTTTATCCACTAAATGAGCTCATTTCAAATTTGATGCCTACTACAGGTCTCAAAAAAGTTGGCACGGGGGCAACAAAGGGCTGAAAAAGCAAAACATTTTGAAAAGATTCAGCTGGGAGAACATCTAGCAACTAATTAAGTTAACTGACATCAAGTCTGTAACATGATTAGCTATAAAAGGGATGTATTAGAGAGGCAGAGTCTGCCAGAAGTAAAGATGGGCAGAGGCTCTCCAATCTGTGTGCGTAAAAAGATTGTGGAATACTTTAAAAAACAACATTCCTCAATGTCAAATTGCAAAGACTTTGCAAATCTCATCATCTACAGTGCATAACATCATCAAAAGATTCAGAGAAACTGGAGAAATCTCTGTGCGTAAGGG